>NW_015149089.1:409276-419665 GCF_001465965.1 Polistes dominula
GCTAACAAATTTTTATTTTATAAAGTTAATTTATTTTATTTTATTTTATTAATTCTYTTATTTTTGTTTTCTTATTTGTAAGATTTTTAACTTTTTATTATTAATTTACGTCAATTTATTTATTTATTATGTGTAATAATTTTAAAACAAACGTAATGTTTAAAATAACACTGCAGATTTAGTGTTGAAACTTTTATTTTACAAAATTATTTTATTTTTTGTTTTGTTTTCTTATTTGTTAGATATTTAAATCTTTCTATTTTTACTTGACATCAATTCATTTATTTATTATGTGAAATAATTTATAAGAAAAAAAAAAAATATTTATAGTATCTTTTAGTATTTTCAATAATATTCCTGATTAATGCTAACTCAGAATTACGAGTTTCTTGATTTTATCATTTAACTGTAAACATTTTAATTAATCTGACTAATATATTAGATCATTAAATATAAAATGTTCGTTTTCTGACAGAAAGTAAAGTAAATAATCGAACATTTCATGTTTAAATAATTAATACAAACTATGCACACGTAGAAATACGAGTATGCAAGAGTATTAAAAAAAAAACCCCCTTTCTGTATATGTGTGTGGATGTGTATGATCAGTTGAACGATAGTTAAACGAGAATGTGAAAGATTTTTACGATTAGTTGATAATTGTATGAGTACGTGTATGATAACATACATACATACATACATACATACATATATATACATGGATCGATAGTGATTGCGAGATGCAAAGTTGTAATCCGACTTAAGCAAATTCGATTTATGTTATGCGATTTTCGTCGATCCCACCTATCGCATAACTTTAGGGATATGATTGTATTAATAAAGTAATCATTGGGTTTGTTATTCTTTGAAATATTACACAATTAATTTCTATAACATTTTGTTTATCTTTTAAACAATTGTCCAAATTTTTGTAAAGAACAGAAAATGAACACGTTCGATGAAATTCAACAAATTAATTTCTATTTTATATATTTTATATATTCTATTTATATATTCTTTTTATATATATATATAATAATAATAATAAAAATATATAATATATGTAATATTAATTAATATTAATATAATATTCATTAATATTACATATATATTAATTTTATTATATATTATATTATTATTGTATTATATTTATATATTATATTATTATTATATGATATTTATATATTAAATTATTATTATTATTATATTATTATTATATTAATACTATTACTATATTATATATTATATTATATTATATATTATTATTATATTAATATTATTATATATATATAATATATAATATATTATACTCTATATATGTATATTATAAAAAATTACATATAGTATTATTGTAAATTATATTATAAATATAATATACAATAAAAATTATATAATATTAAGATTATTATATATATATATATATTTTCAATATTATCCAACAGGGTAAGGGGGACAAGTAATAAAACAAAAACAAAAAAAAATAGGAATAATGTTTAAAAGAAATCGATAAAAAATTCAGACAGAAATAATTGCTGTTAGAGATTTAGTTTTTCGTGTGTGTGTGAGTGTTCGTGTTTATGTCACGTATAGGTAAAACGCGTAACTCGAGCGTACATATCTCTTTTAAAACGTTGAAACTCCCGTAGCCCACACGTTGGTTGATGGTGGGAGGAGGGTGAGGATGGGGGTGTTGGGTGGAGGGTTGAATAAACGAGCCAGTGAGAGAGATACTTTCGTTTTCCAGTGTGGTTAACAATCGTGACGGTTCTCGGCAAGAATCACTTATCGCGTTTAGCGAGTCGTGCAATCGAGGCAAATTCTCTCGTTGAGTAGATGTTACCAAGTATAATCTGTATGTGTGTATATGTATATGTATATGTATGAGTTTCTATCCACATTGAGAGAAGAAGAACTTACAGTAGTGAAAATGAATGAGAGAGAGAGAGAAGGGGAAAGCACTAATTACCAAAAGTACAAACGCCAGACGGTCTGAAAAGCTTTCACTGTGTGTGTGTATGTGTGTGTTAGTTTTATACATTAAAAAAAAAAAAAAAAAAAAAAAAATTAAAAAATAAAATGGTAAAGAGTTGAAACTTTAAAAAAATATTAAACACCTAATGTGGGGTGGGGGTGGGGGGTAGGGGAAAGGGGGTTTGATGATGGTGGTAATGGATTTTAATAAGACTCGGCATGAAAAATGTTCTTTATACTTAATTAACGATTCGTGTATTATAACGTTCAAATAAAAATAAAAGAAAAAGAAAATAAAACTTAATTGTTACTACTGAAATGAGAGTGTAGTGTAATACTTTGGTAAATTGATAATAAAAATTCTCGAAACAATTAGAATTTGTTAAATAAACGTATTGAAATAAATTGTAGGTTTATCCTCTGAAACTATTTTAATATATATTCGGAAATTCAATTTGCAAAAAAAGCAAATAAAAAAGAAAAAAAAAAATACATTGAAATAAAAGAATTCGGGATAAGCGTTAATTTTCTCGGGTGAAAGCTTTTCCAAGTCATTTTCATTTCCTTCTTTTCTGTTTTTTTTCTTTTTTTTTTTTTTTTATCCACTAATTGCGGTACAACGCAACTTCTTCTTCTTCTTCTTCTTCTTCAACTTCTTTTTTATATTTCTTTTGTCTTTTTTCTTTTTATCTCGCAAGGAGTAGTTTTCTGTCACCAACGAAAAGTTCAGTTTCTTTTTTTCTATGTCCTTTTTTTCCTGATTTTTTTTTTTTTTTTTTTTTTATATTCCTAGTCTCTCTCTTGTGCACCCACACGAAAACTAGCGTACATAACTTTTATCTTATATAAGGTTTTTTTTTTTTTATTTACTTCTATCTTTTTTTCTTTTTTCCAGTTGTCCGACAAAAGTACGAAGTTCAAGTACGGGACACCTTTGTCTTGCCTGGTAACACGGGTGTCCTTAGGTGTGAAATACCATCCTTTGCTAAGGATTACGTACAAGTCACTTCGTGGGTCCAAGATTCGGCTTTCAACATTTATCCAACTCACGAAAGTGGTAAGTGTTTATTTATATTCATTTTAAATGACACATACATTGTCATTTATTCTTAATTTGTTACTTTTTAACACAATTATTTCATTCAACATTTTATATATATATAAAAAAAAAAAACAAAAGAAATCACAGCAACGAAGTATCCTAATATTTTTTATGTTTTTAAATCCACGACCAAGATAAGAACAATTTTATTTTCATAAAAACTTACTTACTTACTTAGCAGCAGATAATCTGTCAATTTCAAAGCCATTTTCTAACTCAAGTCGAGCAAGTTGACACATGGTTACACGTCAATCATCTAACTATTGGATACATATATATATAAAAATAGAGTAGCTTTTACGTGCATCATTTTTTATCTTCTTCAACGAACGACACCTGTCAAGTTTTCTTCGATCTCATCCGATTTATTGTCAAATCCTAGCAATCTTGGTAAAAACTTGCATACGTAGGTATAATCATGCATGACTGATATTTCTCATCCATTCGAAGAAATTGAAATTCTTCTTGACACATATTATTCATATCTAATACGCCTAATATGTATGCAACACTTTATACTTCAATAAAATATTCTAATCTACAAAAAAAATAAGCACAACCCATTCATTATAATTCTAGTTTATATTACTCAAAATAATTAATAATACCTCAGTATGATTTCACACACACACAGTTTGCAAATGGTTTCTCACTTAATTAATTCGCATTTGTTAATCAACATTATTTTTCAGAAAAATATTTCATTCCCCCTGGTGATAGGCAACCCTTTCTCCTGCTTCGTATTACATAAAAATAAAAGTATGAAATATCTGCCTATCAACAGGCGCAGATTTTCTTTGCAAACGATTATACCAATCCATATTTATAAATCTGGTTTATATTACTCAAAATAATTGATAAGAGTTCAGTATGATTGCACACATACGGCTTGCAAATGGTTTCTCATTTAATTAGCTCATTAATTAAAAAAAATTTCATACCCCCGACGATAGGCAACCCTTTCTCGTGCTTTGTATTACATAAAATCAAAAGTATGAAATATCTGCCTATCAACAGGCGCAAATTTTCTTTGCAAACGATTATACCAATCCATATTTATAATTCTAGTTTATATTACTCAAAATAATTAATAATAGTTCAGTATGATTTCACACACACACAGTTTGCAAATGGTTTCTCATTTAATTAACTCACATTAGTTAATCAAAATTATTTTTAAGAAAAATATTTCATTCCCCCTGATGATAGGCAACCCTTTCTCGTGCTTTGTATTAGATAAAATTAAAATTATGAAATATCTGCCTATCAACAGGCGCAGATTTTCTTTGCAAACGATTATACCAATCCATATTTATAAATCTGGTTTATATTACTCAAAATAATTGATAAGAGTTCAGTATGATTGCACATATACGGCTTGCAAATGATTTCTCACTTAATTAACTAATTAGTTAAGAAAAAAAATTTTGTACGCCTGACGATAGGCAACCCTTTCTCGTGCTTTGTATTACAACGATATAACAAAACAAAATATTGCCTATCAACAGGCGCAAATTTTTTTTATACAAACGATTATACCAATCAATCCTTCTTTAAATGATATAAAAAAAAAGTCAAGTAAATTGAATTGTATTAGACAAAAAAAAAAGATAAGAAAACATTTAATCATTTTATGAAACGTTAACATTTTTGTCGGATAAAACTCGTCGTCGTTCCCCTATTGTCAAACAAAAACATCATTAATCTTTTGACAAACGACGTATCGATGTGCACACACAGAAATATAGGAATGGAGAGAGAAAAAAAAAACAAAACAAAAAACAAAAAGGGAGAGAAAAGTCGATAAAGATCGAAGCAATTTTTACGTAGATTTTGTTCCCTATCGTTTAAACGAAGCTTCGTTGTTGTTTCGTAGTCTAAAAGGTCGGGAAGAAGGGTGGTAAAAAAAAAAAAAAAAGGAACGGAGAAAAATATATGAGCGTAGGTAAGCTCCTACGAAGAACATGCATACATATATATATATATAGGTATATATATTTATATATAATGTGTGTGTATGTGTGTGTACACATATAGTCATTCTTGTCAATATCCCAGTTAATTAGAGTCTAAGGGGGAACGATTGGAATATCTCTCAACGTGTATATACGCACAGACATTATTACGAAAAGCTCCCGTCACTCTAAGCTTTCCACTAAAGCAAGAATGATGGAACCGTGAGAGAGAAAGAGAGAGAGAGAGAGAGAGAGAGTTAGAGAAAGTCTCGTCATGTTCTCGCGATTATTGTGTCCGCAATATGAAAAGAAAAAAAAACAAAGTAAAATAAAACCCCACAATCGGGTACGTGACGAGCATCGAATTCACACAACACGAAGTTAAACTTTTTAACGAATCTCTGAAACGCGCGCGCGCGTTTCAAATAAAACAACACAAAAATATATAATAAAATAAAATCAAATCAAATTAAATTCAAAAGGTTGGAGTCGTTTTTGAAACAACATTCTTTACAAGCACACACAAATTTTGTTTTTTCCAAACTTTTCTCTCACTATGCATATTACGACTTTGATAGGACGGAAAATAGGCAAAAAATGGAACACACAATCATAGTTTAATTGATTAACCCATTAACGTACAGTTTCTTTTTGTTTTGTTTTTAAATCGTCTCAAAAAAATCCATTTTTTTTTTTTTATGTAAACAAAAAACACAATTTAGAACATTGTGTCTTGGCAGAAAAATTAAAAAAAAAAAAAGATACAAAATTAATCAAACTTTGTATAACAGCGCAGAATACAATGCAACTTGAGTTAAACTCGAGTGTACGAAATTCGGCCGGTTTTAGTGCGCTCGAATTAACTCAGCGTGCAACTTAACTGGTTAAATAATAAATGTCAATGTGAAAATAAGAAAATCATAGTTTAGTTTAAATTGTTTAAGTTTAAATTGTTTCATATATATTTTTATCAGAGAGAGAGAGAGAGAGAGAGAGTTTCTTCAAACGTCTTATTTCGATATTGATAAACCATTGAAAACTTTCAAGTTTGATGGCATGGACAAAAACACGAGAACGAATCTTCAATTTTCCTCTTTTCCGATAAGAAAAAGAAAGGGCATCTTGGTAGAAAAACAAAAAAAAATCTAAATAAAAATATAAAAGCTCTTCTTTTCCAAGTCAGTCAGTTTTTCTTATTCCCCTGACTATTCTCATAATCGTAAGTTGGATTATGTACGAATAAACGACACTGAGTTGTTGTCTCTGTTACCATTTTATAAAAAAATCCACCACCCTCTCATTCCCTTCCAACCCCCCCCTCCCTTATCTTTATCTTTCTCTCTTTATCATCAATTTTCTCTTCTTTATTTTTATTTTCTTTTCTTTTCTTTACATTTCTTTTTTTCTTCTTAGGAGATTTATGCGCACAATTGCACACAGCTGATCCGCAAACGTCCAAAAGTTTTCCAAGTAATTCGTTTTCCATTTAGAGAAGAATTCTCTCTCTCTTTCTCTTTCTGTTTCTCTCTTTTACTCTCACTCTCACGCTTACTCTTACTCACTCACTCACTCACTCAGTCACTCTCTGTTCTATTTAACTCGCTTCCGTTTCCTCTTCAATCGCAAGATTGAATTTCCCAAGCGGGACCAAATAAGAGTTAGGAAGAGAGAAAGAGAGAGAAAAAGAGAGAGAGAGAGATAGAATACTTGGCCTGTTCGCATAATTCCTTCAGGATCGTACTGGCAACCGGTCTAAGGATTTCTAGTGCTTGATTTAATCCACGATTAATCGTCTCATTGCAACTTAAAGCTTTGTTCAATTGAGAACGTTTCGTTTCAATGATTATTATTAAACGATTAGAATAATTTTCAACGAATTACTTGTTTTTTTTTTTTTTTTTTTTTTTTTTTTTTTATTCGAATAAAATATTCTACGAGAATTGATTTGGTTTTTTTTTTCTTTGCCCTTCCATTTTTTTTCTTTTTTTAAGAACGAAATAAAAGAAATGATTGGCAAGAAAGATTTGCACTCTTACGAGTCTTGTCGATGATACGCCGCAAAGTTATGATGAAAAGTTTTCTTGAACTTTGTTTAAGTGTACTTAACCTCTACCTACCTACCTACCTACCTACCAACCTACCTACCAACCTACCTACTACCTTCTACCCTTAGAAAGCTACGAATATCGAAAAGTTTGTACTTATTCTTCGGGTATGGTTTTGAACGATATCGAAAGATACTTTTCTTTTTTTTTTTTTTCACCAAAGTAAGCAATCGAAGAAGAAAGTAATTAAAAAGAATCCAATTGGAAAGAACAATGCAAGTAACTTTGAATCTTACAAAAATTTCTGAACAATTGTCATTAAATCAAAATTAAATTCAATGATGAAAGAGAACAATGTAAGTAACTTTAAATCTTACAAAAATTTCTGAACAATAATCATTAAACCAAAGTTAAATTCAATGATGAAAGAGAACAATGTAAGTAATTTCGATTCTTACAAAAATTTCTGAACAATAATCATTAAACCAAAGTTAAATTCAATGATGAAAGAGAACAATGTAAGTAATTTCGATTCTTACAAAAATTTCTGAACAATAATCATTAAATCAGAGTTAAATTCCATGATAAAGAGAACAATATAAGTAACTTTGAATGTTACAAAAATTTCTGAACAATTATCATTAAATCAAAATTAAATTCAATGATAAAAGAGAACAATGTAAGTAACATTGAATCTTACAAAAATTTTTGAACAATGTTAGTAACTTTAAATGTTACAAAAATTTCTGAACAATGTAAGTAACTTTGAATGTTACAAAAACCTCTGAACAATTATCATTAAATCAAAATTAAATTCCATGATGAAAGAGAACAATGTAAGTAACTTTGAATCTTACAAAAATTTCTGAACAATAGAAGTAACTTTGAATCTTTCAACAATTTCTGAACAATAATCATTAAACCAATGTTAAATTCAATGATCAATTTATCGTAAACAGTGTTGTTAATTTTGTATGTAACAAAATGTAGTTGTTCATATGTTGGGTGTGTTAATCATTGAAATGAAATGATTCGGTAGGAATTCAAAGAAGAGTTTTCGTCAGATGCTAGACTAGGGTCCTGGTTGGTATACAATTTAAACAGGAAAGCTTCAGCCACAATGTAAATTCGGTTGGGTTTAGGCATCGTTCGAGTCTAGCTAGACTCCAAACTATTCTCTTCTCATTCCAACGCTCTTCTACTATCTACAAGTACACACAATACTGTTTGTAGTATATATATGTGTATATATGTATATATGTATATATAAATTGTTTCCCTGTCTCTTTCTGTTTCTCCCTGAAACTGTTACACATTTCTCTGACAACAACCTTCTCTACGTTGGTCCATCTCTTCATTTCTCTCTCTCTCTCTCTTTCTCTTTCTCTTTAACCAACTCATCCAGCTCTCGCTTACACTCGCACTAACGTGTCACTCTTGTTTAACTCGGAAACTCTCGATAGTTTCTGAAATGGTCTTCCTACGAGCAAAGGTATATCGCTCTTTGTACACCAGTTTTACGACTTTCCTGATTGTTCGACTGTGTTGCTTTCCCCAAGAAGAAAAAACAAGGGCTAAATTACCCTACAACTATATATATATTTATTTATAATGGTTTTAATTAAAGTTTTGGAAAAGAAGAAGTATTTAGTTTTATTTTTCAAATGAAAGGATCCAAATGAACTTCACCATAACTATAACTATAATCCAAATGAACTTCTTAATAAAAACACAAAAGTAAATGATAAATAATTAATACAATTATTATATCTATCAATAAAATGTGTTAATATTAAATTAACAACAGTTTTAAGACATTGAAATCAAATTTGTATAAAACAATACCTTTTCTATCTTTCTTATTTTTCATTTATTATTTTCTTGTGTGTATTGAATTTTGGAAATAGAATTCGTCAAAACCTTCTTTTTTTTTCCAAAACGTATATATTATAAGGATGACCCCTTATACATATATGCGTTATAAATAAAACATACCTTTAGGGAAAGAAAAAGGGAAAAGAGAAGGAAGAAAAGTAAAAGAACAAAATATTGCTTGATCCAGATTTTCCAAGTGTAAGCCAAAAGGAAAGCAGTACGTGACACTGGAATCATATATATATATATATATGAAATATAAGCCAGGACGATAGTAGAACGATACTGCAACGATAACAGCTCCAGGCTGTTTTCACTCAAAGCAACGTCGAAGTTCAGGAACTCTTGGTTGGACAAACTCTAACTTGTGGACACTCTATAGATAGGCCTTTGGAAGGAAACACTGAGAGAGAGAAAGAGAGAGAAAGAGAGAGAAAGGGATATAAAAAGAGAGAGTGAAAGATCAGAGAGAGTTTGAATCCCAAGTTAGACACTTGAACAGACTTCCACCACGTTTCTTTTACAAACTCAAACCAACAACTTATTTTTATGACAAATATTTAATCATTTCATTTATTTCGTTCGATACTTCAAAATGAAAATTTATAATCGTTTAAACCTAATCCAACAATAATTTTCTATTTATTTATATATATATATATATATATATATATTAATTAACCCTTATCAGTGTCGTAATTTACAAACAATACAAATTATTTTAATAATAATTAATTAATTATTTTCATATGTTTGTAGAAATCTTTCGAAAAACAATTACCCTCCCCCCCCCCATTTCATAAATTATTTTTATAATATAAATATTGAAAACAATTTTGTTGTTGCATATTTAACAAAATCACTTACAACTTTTAATTAATAAGAGAGAATGTTCAATGAAAACCTAACGACGACCGATAAGGGTTAAAAAAAAAAAAGAGAAAGTTACAATTATATTTATTTTCAATAGGACAAATTAAGAAATTCTTATTCATATATTTATAAATGAGTGTATATGTGTGTGTGTGTGTGTGTATTTGTTTGTTACTTGGAAATTTGAAAAAGTACAAAATTCTGATAAGTCAAAAAGTTGAAAAACGAATAGGAAGAATCTATCGATAAGAGTTGGCTGAGAAGGGAAGAAGATTTCGTAACCAAAAACTCGATTGATTTATTAGAGAAAACACAGCTTTTCCAAGTCCTATGTACATGTGTATGTGTGTATGTGTATGTGTTAGTAAAGAAAACGATACACGTGGGATCTAAAAAGTAAGTTTTTTCCCTTTAAAAATCTAGAAATCTCTATGTGTATCGCGAAAAACACGAGAACTGAGATGAAAACGACACTGTCGAGAGTTAAACTTATTCCCGAAACGAATAAATTGAGCTTCAAATACATATATATATATATATATATATATATATATATATATATATATAT
>NW_015149089.1:465996-474305 GCF_001465965.1 Polistes dominula
TGTGAAAATATATACGTTAGGATTGTATCAGGATTGGGATCTTTAAATTGACTCGTAGTAGAGTTTTGAGTTAACTCTTGTACGATATATATAGTACAAAACTTTGTTGTTTAACTCTTTGTGACATGTAAAAGGGTCCCTAAACCAAAATAATTGTATTATATTTTGAAAAATAAACTTACGAGTAAAAGATCGTACAATTTTGAGATAAAAAAAAAAAGAAGAAAAAAAAAATAACAAAAAGTTGACTTGATCGATAAATACAATCAATAAACGTGGTTTATTATAGCGACAGGGTGTTGTTGGTCCATAGGGGTGTGGCATGACTAGCAATAGGACATTTTGATTTACGCCCTAAGCAAACAGGGACCCTTCTATTTCTATCTCTCTCTCTCTCTCTCTTGCTCTTGGGTTATTGTCGGCTCTATAATTTGGGGTTAATTCACTAGGCGGCACTCTGGTTCAGGCGTCAAACCGCAGATCGATAGTTCTGGCCGCGTACAGGGGCTTGTCATGTAAATGTTGCGTGCATAATACTCCGCCTTGCGGCAATCCAGAACCCATTTCCATACCCTATCACCATACTCCTACTTTTAACTCACCTGGGCCCACCTTCCAACCGTTCCCTTTGCATTTACGTTACCTATTAAACGGTAACTATAATCGAACGTTAATACACCATCACTGGCATCTACTTTAATTTCAATTTCAATTTTTTTTTTTTTTTTCATTTTAACTTCTTAGGCATGGCTGAATTTTGCAAGGTGCCGGTTTCAACGAGAATTGCTACATGTGTAACAACATGTGTACAACTACAATGTGTGATGGATGAACAATGCTGTTCATTGGAATTGAGCATTTTAATAATTAAATTCTAATTTTTCTTAAAGACATGATATACACATAATTAAACTTTGACAATTTACTTGAATAATTAATAGAGTAGCCATTATAGTGGCGCGTCCTGTCAAAGAGATTAATATAGAACTATTTGACTTCTTCTTTTCAGATGCGGCACCACAACTTCTCTATAAATTCATTGAACAAACCATACAACCGGGTCCCTCTGTTTCCTTGAAATGCATAGCCACGGGAAATCCGACGCCGCACTTTTCTTGGACTTTGGATGGTTTTCCTTTACCTCAAAACGACAGGTATGACACTTCTTCTTCTTCTTTTTCTTTTTTCAACAAAAATTTAAAAAGAAAAAAAAAGAGAGAATATAAATGATTTCTTCAGTATCAACGAATAAGAAGAAAAAAAGAAGCAAGGTTTTAAAAATATGCTCGATAAAAAAATTAAAAAAGTGAAAAAAGGAGAATAGAAAAAAAAAAAACGAAAGTAAAATTCTATCGATGCGAAAGCGCGTTATATACACACAATTATTCGCGGTCATTAAACGCCCCGGGGTATTACGATCAGCGTAAAATCAGAACCCGCTGCCATGCTTCCTTCCCTTCAGGATGCAGATTCCGTGGAAACGGATACGGCCCTGCGGGCTTCGATTCTCTGAACCAATTGAGAGGAAAATTACCAATCGACCGCTATCGACGAAACTTTTTTAAACCTGTCCCGTTATTTGCCAGTGGAATGGTCTCTCTTTGATCGACATTATTGTTATAATTTCACGCTAACATTCCATTCTCTTTTATTAATTAAATAATACGCTTTATGTGTCTATCTTGAAAAATTAAAAAAAAAAAAATAATAATCACTCACACGTCAAAGATGAAATCAAATCTTTTTAAGAAATTAGAATTTCTTAATTGCAATTGAATATCTAATTGAATTTATTTCGTATGAATGATGCAAAATCAAATTGTTTTTTTTTTATTCAAAGTTCGTTGAAAAATTCTATCGTGTTTTATCGTTTTAATTTTTTTTTTTAATTTCAGGTTCATGATAGGACAATACGTGACAGTACACGGTGATGTGATATCGCACGTTAACATAAGCGCTGTACATGTTGAAGATGGTGGTCAATATAGGTGTTCCGCTGTAAATCGAGTGGCTAAGGCTCATCATTCTGCTCGTCTCAACATTTACGGTTTGCCGCACGTACGTCCAATGGGAAACTACGCAGCCGTAGCTGGTGAGACCACGATCATCAAATGTCCAGTTGCTGGTTTCCCGATTGCCAGTATTACGTGGGAAAAAGGTACGTTTGTATGTTCAATGATTTTCTATTTTAACGCATTGCAACGACAAAATGTCCGCCCCTAAAAGTATGCAATGTTTTGTACAACGTTCACTTTTTGAACGCCTAAAAGTATGCAATGTTTTGTACAACGTCCACTTTTTGAACGCCTAAAAGTATGCAATGTTTTGTACAATGTCCATTTTTTGGAGCGCCTAAAAGTATGCAACCCTTTATTCGATTTCAATAGTAAAAATACATCATACAGGCGTATACGTAAAGTAGTACACAAATAAAAAGTTTATTTTCGATTAAGTAAAAATAAAAAATCAAACGTTAATGTAAAATTTGTATAATTTCACGTAGAAAAATTGTACCTTCCATTTCGAATATTTTCTTTAATTAAATTACCTTAATGATAACTGCATAAATGAAAATGCATCGCATTAATTAATTACGGGAGTTAATTAAACGAGCCACCGAATAAATGAAAGATTCTGAACGTTCGCGTTTTAGGATGCGCGAGATGTTCTTTTTTTTTTTTTCTTCTTAGGGGTGAATAAATCTCATTCGCAGTATGAGACCAAAACTGAGGGGGAGTTCGGTTATAAATTTAAGACAGGTGGTTTAAAAGATTAATATAATTTTTCCCAAAAGATCAAGAATATGAAAAAGGGAGGAGTGGGAAGAGTATGTGTGTGTGTGTGTGTGTGTGTGTATGAATGAGAGAATAGAAACTTGTTGGCATCATTTTCAATCTCGGTATCTTTTAAAACAAACTTTCTCTTTTTCTTTTTTTTTTTTTTTTTTTTTTTCTTTAAAGCACCGAACTTTAACCATTTCTTTTTCGTAACGATCAACTCTGAAGTTGTAATAAGTTCACGTCTCTTTACGAGGCGTCGAGTAAAAGTGAATAAAAGTTAATCTCTTCCGAGATTCGTTATTCTCGAATAAATGATTAAAAAAAAAATATATATATATATAGCAATAAATAATCAAATTATTTCTCGTGGGTAAAAACTTTCGTTAAATGAAATATCACGTAAGAAAAATAAATGTTTCTTTACAAAATATTATACGACCAAAGTAAACAAATTTATTTATCGTTTGTAAAAAAAAAATGTGATCCCCAAATTATTAAAATTATTCAAATATATTAAATTATATATAAATATATTATATTATTATAATTATATCGTGTTATAAATTGGAAATAATTGATATATTAATTTACATTAAAAAAAATGGATATATATATTAATTGTTTTTAAATTAAATTACATTTGATTGTATTTAAATTAATACAAATAATCCTAGCAATGGTTTTCCCACTGTAAATTATTCTACATGAATAAATTTGTTTTTTTGTTTAAAAGATGGACAAATTTTACCAACAAGTAGAAGACAAGAAGTATCACCGAATGGGACATTGGTTCTTCTTAAGGTAGACAGTGCAATAGATCGTGGTGCATACACCTGTACGGCTAAGAACAAACAAGGTCGATCTGATTCGCAAACAGTTCACATCGAAGTTAAAGGTAAACAATTCTTTTACCATTTCCTTTAATTTCTTTTCTTTTTTTTTTCTTTTTTTTTTTTGTGTGTTTTCTTCTTTTCTTAATCTTTCACAGCAAACATTATAAACTTACACAATGTTGACAATTGTATTGAGAAAAAAATCAAACAAACAATGCTGTCTCGTTATAATAATAATAACAATTAATTAAAACGATCATACATACTTTCATTTAAAGCAAATTCTTCGTCTTTTTTTAAATCATTTTCTTCAGATTTCAATGTAAAAATTCGTTCTAAATTATCCAATGTTTTCTCAAGCAGATCCGTGTGTTATTTCAACGACTTTAAGTTCACTCGAAAAAGATCCGAATTAGATCAAATAATTACATGTGAATAGATGTAAATTAAATGATCTTACTGAACAAACGTGATAAATCCCAACTTTGATGTAACATCGAATCATCAAAGTTAACGTTTAAAATAATACAAAAAAAAAAAAAAAACTCGAGTTTCATCATAACAAAAATTGTCATATACCTTAATAGAAAAAAAAAGAAAAAAAAAGTAATAATTATTTAAAACAACGAAACAGCATCGTCCAACACAATAATATTATAACAAATAAAACAAATCCTTTTTACAGGATGATTTTTTTATTTGTTTGTTTGTTTACAATTTCATTTATTTCTACTCGACTAATCAATTAAACACAGAGAAACACACACACACACTCAGACAGATATTCATGGTTTCATCAGAAATGTGTATTTAAATTTGTGATAAATGAGATTTGATGATTCAGGATTTGAAGAAAAAGAAATAGAAAAAGAAAAAGAAAAAAAAACCAAACAAACTCGCCTCGTGGCTTGACAAACCATAGATTTTTAAAAAAAGGATATCGTTGGATTGGTGTAATTTGCAGTACCACCTAAAATCGATCCGTTTAGCTTTCCCACCAATCCCCAAGAAGGTTCACGAGTACATGTGACCTGTGTGGTCAGCGAAGGAGATTCACCTTTGAAGATTACTTGGCTGAAGGATGGAAAACCACTCGAATCGAAGGAAGCTACCACCCACCAATTTGGAGACTTCGATCTAGCATTGAGGATACAAAGAGCATCAACTGCTCATAATGGCAACTATACGTGTGTGGCTAGCAACGAGGCTGCTAAAACCTCACGCACAGCATCCCTTAAGGTCCATGGTACGCAGTGACGTCGCCGATCACCCCCATGTCCCCATATATTTTTTTTACAACCAACAATTCCTCATCCTACGAAAGGAAAAAAAAAGAAACTAGCCCCAAAAATTCTATCATAGTTTTTTTTTATTTTTTTTTATTTATTCACATTAAACACACGTCAATTTCTTTTTAAAAACAACTACCAACATTTTTGTTTTCTTTTTTACACGATTTATTTTTATTATTAAAAATAAGAGAGAAAAAAAAGAAGAAAGAAAGAAAGAAAGAAAAAATCTATGAAGACATATTCGCTATTGTTATTAATTTTCCATTTCTTTTCTTTTTTTTATTTTTCTTTTCCTCTCAACCCTTCTCGAGAAGATCAATCGTTGACACAATTTGTCCCGAGGCGTAGGAAATTGTTCTTCTTTTAGAAAGCCCCCATCCCCATTCAACCCCTTTCGTCAACCCTTCGTACGTACGTAGGTACGTACATACGTAAGCGTAATCTCTTCCTTTTCTCCACGTGTTTGCAACCCTCTCTCGCAAGCATTAAAATCCTCTCTTAGCAGACGAGAACAAATCAGTGTGAAACTGAACGAACAAAACTTTGTCCGATGAGCAAACACACATACACACATAGACACAGAGAGACAGATAGTAGACAGACAAACAGACACATATTTACATACTTACATACATAAATATATACACGTACCCTTATGTACGTGAATGTGTATGTATATATGTAATATGAAAAAGTACGAATAGCTTAAGGGTGATTTCAACGTCACCGTGTTGTGCCGACAAGGGAACCAAAACAGAAACCCACCAACCCTTCTGTGTTATTTTTTTCTATTCCAAGATTACACATCTGTATTTTTTATATATTTATTTATATATATATATATATATATATATATATATATATNATATTTATATATTATTTAATTTAAATAAGCAATTAAATGGTTCTCTAATTACAAGATTGAGAAAACGTCAACGTATTTCAATGAAAGGACGTAAAACGTTGCTCGGAAGTTGACTGCAAATAGACAATAGTACAACTACGTGTAATATATACCTATATATATATATATATATATATATATATATATACACTTGTATACTTGAGGAGTAGTAGACAAACGTCTTCCTTAACATGATGACGTCGTCTACGACGATTAAGATGCTTGCTGCACAAGCATTTCTCGTTAATCGTTTTGTTTTGAACATTCTAATCGCGTTGCATCGCATTGCATAGCGTATATTATACGCCTGATATATTACTGCTACTACTATATAAATAAACTGATTAAAAAATAAAAATATGACGACCAATAAGGATTAATTAAATTCTAAATTAAAGGAATAGATGTTCCATGTTACTCCTCGTCGTGTCTTATCTTGTGTTGTTGACATACAGGTAGACAACTATGAACCTCTTCTTCTTAGGGTATTACTCACGTAACGTTGAACCCCCATTTACTTTCCCTCTCCCATGGTTTCTCAATTATTCTCAAACAAGCAGCATGTTCTGTTCTAATACCCCCGCGGGTAAGAGTCATCTCGAGCTTTAGTATTATATACCTCGTGTGATTCAACGAAGGCAAGTTATTATCGTCCATCTGCGACGATGGTTACATTCGGGCTTCCTCCCTTCCTTCCTTCCTTCCTTCCATCCTTATTTCCATCCTTCCTTCCATCCTTCCTTCCTTCCTGCCCTCCGGTTAACTTGTCTTTATTCAACAACAAAAATCCTAACAGTCAGTCGCGTGACTAACCCCAAACAATGAATTTGTTTCAACTATTAACGTTGGTTGACTCTTATACAAAAATATCTTTTAAAATCACATTCCATAATCTAACAATCACATGTATTATTTTTATTATTATTTTTTGATTAAAGTAATATTACATTTCAATTAAAAACCAATTAACTTGATATTTAAAATTTTTCCCAATACTGTACTTAAATCATTTAATATACAAAATAATTATATATTTATATAAAAATGATTATTTTTCATTAATAATTGATCTCGTTAAAGAAGAGGATTTCATCTGATAAAACATTGATAAATTCGTCTAATATAAACACTGACGATTATAAATACATTGAATATATTTTAATATTACAAGAAAGAAAAAAACATAATAAAAAACAGAACACGTCGAGTAAAAGAGTTTCTACAAAATAGGAAAAGAAAGTATATTTGACAATCCATTTCCTAAATTCTCTCTACTTCATGATCCCCCTTTTACACGTCCAACACATCCTACACGTGTCACCGACGACAAATTTGGCTGGCGGCGTCTACGAATATCATAGGTGAAATAAACTTTTCCTTGGCGAAAGTTGTTGCAACGAGAGTATAACTGAGGTAGACGAGCGGAAACACGAAACGGATTCTACTCTATCTATCTATCTATCTATCTATCTATCTATCTATCTCACTCATTCTTTTACTGTAACTTCAGAACAGAACAGAACAGAACAGAACAGAACAAAACACAGAACAGAACTGTGAAAGAAAAAGAAATAAATAATAGGAAGGAAGTTAGAATCAAATACATTCACTAGAACACAATGTTCACGAACGGAAGGACTTATGACACTGGCCACTTTTCCATTTCCATGATTTTATTTCCAATAAATATCAAATTCAAATATCAATTTGACTAAAGTATAACAAACATTAATTGATGAAAAAGCCAAAAACTAATCTAGTTAATGTTATTCTTATTCTACTATTGGAAAGAATAATCATTATACCATACAACCAATACACATACATTTACACAAAAATACACATACTCAAATATAACCTAGGTATCTATCGATCAGCATTGAAAGGATCAACGATAAAAAGTGCACATTATAATCAGGAATCCATCATACAGAAGAAATTTGGTGCCAACAACAACAACAACGACGACGACGACGACGAATGGGATTGAAGAATTTAAATGAAAAAAATAAAAACAACAACAACAATTACAAAACCAAAAAGGGAGACTATCACTAGGCTGTCTCTTTTTTTTTTCTTTTGTCTGTACAGTTCCACCCACGATAGCCCCATTTAGCTTTAACAAGGATCTCTCGGAGGGTGTTCGAGCACAGGTGACCTGCATGATCGAGAAGGGCGATCCGCCGTTCACGATCATCTGGTCGAAGGACGGAGAACCGATTGGCAGTTCAGGTACAGCTGCTTTCGGGAATACCGGGATAACGGCTAGCAGCAGTAGCAGCAGCAGACACTCACAGATACCCGCGGGGCTGCGTGTAACCAGCATTGACGTCCATTCCAGTTCCATAGTTATCGACCGCGTCACCGCAGAACACACAGGAAACTATACTTGCCTGGCACGAAATTCGGTCGCCGAGGTCGTCTGGACGGCCGAATTGGTCGTTCGTGGTAAAGTAGTAGTACACCCACGATACGAAAGAACGTGCAAATTTTTATCGAA
>NW_015149089.1:474380-503068 GCF_001465965.1 Polistes dominula
CCCTTCGCCAGCAACAAAATTCAAGCAAATAAAAAAAGAATGAAAGAAATAATAATTATTAGGCAGCAATGTTTATTTAATTTTTTTTTGTTGTTTTTTTTTTTTTTTTGATTCTTCGTCACGATGTTTTTGGATTTATATATTAGCACTTTTGGATTGATTATATTTAGGTTGGTGCATTATTTATATCAAATGTCTCGAATTTTTTCAAGCATATATTACATGTAAAACTATATTTTCAAAATCCTCGTTTATTTGTACAAAATAAAAATCTATTTGTACATCATAGATACGAGATATCTCGTATCTGTAGTGTGTGTACTGCAATTTTAGATTAATTACAAATGATTGGTATGCATCAACATAAATATTATTCTACGCACATTTCGCACTAGGCTATCTTCTTCTACTACTTCTATTTCTACTTCAACTACTTTTTCTTGATTGATTGACTGATTCGTTCGTTCATTAATATTCACCAATTGGCACTTCTTAATTATTTCTTTTGATCGTTAGATTAATTCTTTGCACATCTCACTTGCAACAGAGAGCAGCAAAAATGCACTTCTACCTGTCTTCGTGTATATCTCACTTCGTATTTTATTAGTCGATAGATTTCACCCACTTTTTGCAGCCTTAGCCAATCAGCAACAGTAACAGCAGCAGCAGCAGCAGCAGCAGCAACAGCCGCAGCAGCAGTAACAGCAGCAGCAACTAGTCGCAATATCATATTGATAGCATGACTTTTATTATTGTTTTTATTATTATTATTGTTCACGCTAATTAGGGCTGCGACAAAAATATCGATCCTTATTATATATATATATATATATATTGGCTTGATTAATAAATAAATAAATAAGAAAAATATTATTTATCAATCAAACCGAGATATCATCTTAATGGATAAATTTCCTTCGCTTTTGCATCGTCCAAGGATTTGAAATATCCAATAAAAATGATCCAATAAAATTGAAAAGAAATCAAATTAATCGGATGATAAATACAAATTCTAATCCATGTGACTTTTACGATTTTCCCGTATTTTTTTTTTTTTTTTTTGAGGAAACATAGGATATGGGGTTGTGGGTTGGGTTGGGTGGGTGGTTTGAAGGAAAGTATGGATTGATACATAAAAAAAAAAGCCGCAGCCAGTAACAGCAACAAGCAATTTGCCACGCACCACCAGCCAAAAAGCACCAAAAGCACTTAAAAGCACAGCATAAATATATGTTTATAATACATATACGTATACGTATATATAGTGATGAAAAAAAAAAAAGAAAAATCTTTTAAATTGTCGGTGATCACCCCAGTGTATTTCAATCACCTTGTGTATTTCGCACACACAGAACAATACTCACGCACACTAATCTCTCGCACTTCCTAAAATCGCACATTACCTTTTTTTATGAACCTTCGTCCTTATCCTCAAGGCCACCGCGATTCTCCTATTCAAGATTGGTACCTAGGATGAAAATCTTTTGAAAGATCGCGGTGTCCTTATAAAAAACATCCGAGAGATGGATGATAATTGCATGAATAATCAAAATCATCTGAAAGCAACCTTTTTTCATCCAAAACTCTTCCACTTTTTCCCTTTCCTTTCCTTTTCTACCTTTTGTATTTCCTATTTGTATAATTCCTATTATTTAAATGCAAAGTTAGGCTTCGCATCGTAGATACGATTTTATATAAAAAAAAAATAATAATTTAATATAAAATTTGATATTTAACAAATTTTATATTATAAATATTTGTTTATATAAAATAATAAAATGATCTCTCTCTTCATCGATGTTTTTTTTTTTTTTTTTTTTTAAGCAAATGATAAATCTGGCAAGATTTTGTAATAACGTAATTTTTGATTCCGGTCACGAACGCACACACGCACATATTTTGCACCCCCACCTTTGCTGATTTGATTTTTCTTTTCCACAAATTTTCTTTTGTTTGGTTATTCAGTCTCTGAGATGAATTTATTCTACAAGAACACGGGTGTATGTGTGTGTCTATAGATCGACGACGCATCTATTATCTTAATTTTTTTTTTATGTTATTTTTTTTTTTTTTTTGTTAATTTTGTATTTAAAATGCAAGTGCACACACAGCACTCTATAATCACCGCCGCATCGTCGAACTTTGGTGTCTGCACAGCACTCTCATCTTCCTTTTCCCGAGAGAGAAAGAGTATATTAATTAATAAACAAATAAATGAAAATAAAACAAATAAATATCGTGTGTCGTAAATATTAATCGATCGTCGTTTAAATTTCCCGCCAACGTTGATTGAACTTTATCTCTCTCTCTCTCTCTATCTCTTTCGTTATTTCCTTAGTTTTTTCCAAACCCCACCTTTTTTTCCAATCGTTTGTCCTATTTTTCTTTATTTTCTTTTATTTATTGCGCTAAAGTAGAAAATTGCTATAAATTCCTATCAGAAAATTTCTAGTTCTTGCCATCGATGCCCAATATTTAAGCTTTGACAGAAACGTGAGGTTTTTTCTTTTTTTTTTTTTTTTATAAAAAAAAAAAAAATCACCTCTATAATAAAATTCTTTTCTAATTAAATTTATTTTTAACCCCTTATAACGAAACATTATATTCTGTGATAATAAATAAAATGTATTCTTTTAAAATAATAAATTACTTACTGCTAGTTTTATTTTGATGATTGATATATATATATAAATTAAAGTAAAATCAATTAATACTATATTATTAAAAAATAAAATCCTTGGCTTATATGAATCAATGATTAATTTAATACTGACAACAATAATGATAACGAAATGACGTTATAAAGGGTAAAAAATAAACAAATAATGAATTTTTGCAAAACCTCACGTTTCCCTAGTGATCTTTCGATCTAATCGATTAACATAATATTTTTTGTTTCTTTTCTTTTTGTTTTTTTTTTTTTCGTTTATTCATTTAATCAAAATTAGTACCACCACGATGGGTAATGGAACCGCAAGACGTTCGTGCATCCGAAGGAATGTCAAGAGTGGTATTGCATTGTCACGCCGAAGGATTTCCACCACCTGCAATAACATGGCGTAGAGCAACTGGAAAAAAACCTGGCAATTACTATGACATAGCGAGTCACGAACACACGCAAGATCTACGAATACATTCGAACGGTTCACTCGTCTTTGGCAGAGTACAAGAGGATCACGAAGGATTTTATTTATGCGAAGCACTCAATGGTATTGGTGCTGGTTTGAGCAAGGTTGTCTACTTGACTGTCAATGGTGAGATAAAACACAAGATAAATTTTTCTTTTTTTTTTTTTAACAAATATATGAACAAACCCCCCCCCCCAAAAAATAAACTATAGTTCCTGCACACTTCGTGGAAAAACATCGTAATCAAACGGCAAGACTGGGCTCAAATGCGTCCCTACGTTGCGAAGCTAAAGGCGATCATCCCTTAAAGATAATCTGGCGAAAGGGTGGTCTACAAATAGAACCAGCACTTTCTGATTATCGTTACACCCTCAAAGAAGAGAACATCACCGATGGTCTTATCAGTGTCCTTGGTTTTGCTAGCACCAGCAGAGAGGACAGTGGCAAATATCTTTGCATTGCCAGCAACGCTTATGGTCGAGATCAAAGTACTATTCATCTTTATATACAGGGTGAGGAATACCAAAATATTTTCTATTTCAATTATTTTTGATTTATTTATTATTATTCCTATGAAAAGAAAAACCAGCAATTTTATACTCATGCTAAATGTGAATTATAAAAAAAAAAAAAGAAAAGAAACCGATCGTTGTTTTAAATTGTTATATTATTTATATATAGAATTATGTTTTCTTTTTTTTTTTTTTTAATTATTATGACATAATAAATATATACAGGGTGATCTGTAACTGGTGGTACAAGCGAAAAGGGGGTGATTCAACATGAAAAAGTTGTTAATCGAAAATATAGAATTAAAATTTTTCGTTTAAGGCTTTGTTTTCGAGAAAATTGACTCTGAATTTTTGCACAGTATGCGTCTACTTGATCTGATAAGTTCGTAGGGTATTTTCGAAAAGTTCGAAGAGTATTTCCGAAAACTTCGTACGTCCGTTATAACGAGACATGATCAAGTGCACGCGTACTTTGCACAAATTCAAAGTCAATTTTCTCGAAAACAAAGCCTCAAACGAATAATTTTTATTCTATATTTTCGATGTATTTTTTTTATGTAGAATCACTCCTCCCTTTTCGCTTGTACCACCAGTTACAGATCACCCTGTATATATTCAAAGTGTACACTCGGTATATGTTATTTAAAAGTCAATTCTTTCTCATATGAGTTCGCTTCTCTCAATAATAATTATCTTTCCAAACGAATATTTGTGAATTCATGAATCGATTAGCATTGCCTTCGGCGACATTTTTAATTATTATACACAACACGTATATGGTATATATGTGTGAGAATGTGAAAGTATAATACGAGAATACATATATATATATATATATATATATATATATGATCGATCGTAACGTTAATAACCGGTCCACAGGGAGACATCGTTAATTTGAAACGAACGTGGAAATAATAGATACGCATCGTTTTCATATCTAAAACAAAAGATATGATAACTCATTAAGAAAAAAAAAGAAAAAAAAGGAATACAAAATCTAATTAATCTAACATAAGATATTTCTTTGTCACAAGGGTTTTTTTTCAGTTTTTTCTATATCAACGTATGCTCGCATGTGTAAACGACGAGAGGGGTTCATTTTTCAAATTTTAAAACCAACTACGACAGGATTATTAATTATCTTTTTGATTTGATTTAAAATAATGTAAATATAAAATATTTCAACAAAATGTAACTCCGTATGTTTCAAACAAACGTGAAAATAAATCAAATGATTAAACACGAAATTGAATATTATCTATAAAATACGATATGTCTTTCGAACGAAAATTGTTATAGTTATTAGTTTAATAATAATAATTAATGGTACCTATCAATTTAATTAAATTCTACATACGATAGTTATTATCCGTACATTTTACACTTTAATTATACAGAAAGAAATAGATCATTTATACCAAATTATAAATACATATATATATATATATATATATATATATATATAAAAATCCTAATTTTCGTGTTAATAAAATAAAATAAAAAAAAAATACAATTATGTTCTATAATTTTTTCTATTCGGTGGTTAATTATTACAATGAATATTTTACGTTAAAAGCATACCGAAATACACACCTGTAACTCATTATCAAATTATTATTAATTAATAGTAACCTTTAATGTAATTAAATTTTAACGTAGATAAAGTGTTGACTAGAAAACAAACGGCTCACTTATTTGATTAAACATATAGTTACAATTATAAAATAATATTAAAATATATTATTGAAATTACTGATTATAAAAAATTATTAATAGGACTCGTTAAAAATCATTTTTTTTTTTTTTGTTTTCAACCCTAAATAGAACCACCGGATTTCCCTCGTAACCTTCACGTAATGGAAAAAGGAAGTCGTTATATCAAAATTGGATGGACTACTAGTCAAGATGGCAACAGCCCGATTACTCAATACATTATCGAGTACAAGACGGACTCCGGCGAGTATAAAGCTCTTTTCATTCGAATCTATCCAATCACGATCGAGATTTCCCCTTTCCTCGAACGATCGATTTTTCTCTTTTTTTTTTTTTTCAGAAGTCTGGCACGATCACACCTTTCATACAACGGTGCCAGGAGCCAGAGCTTCTGGTCACGTGAGCGGCCTTAGACCAGCAGTCACCTATCAATTTCGGGTTTATGCAGAAAATGAACTCGGCAGGAGTCAAGCTAGCGACGTAAGCATCGTCAAATTTTATTTTATTATTATTATTATTATTATTTGTAATATTTAAATCAATTAATCGTAACAATTCGAAGCACCCTAAATTCTTTATTTTTGTTTAATACAAAATTATTTATCAGAGTCAACAACTCAACTAGTTTAGAGATGCGTTAGATGTGCTTTTAATTATGACAGGACGAAGACACGTCCTTTAATCCTTAACATGGCTTATCGAATGCCCCCTCTGGTACCTTTCAGATTTTAGACGCGACGACAGATGGGGAAAAGCCAGGAGGTCCTCCGAGAAACCTAAAGGTTGAACCCGTCAGCTCGACCGAGTTTAACGTCACCTGGGATCCACCTGAACATGATTTATGGAATGGGGAAATTCTCGGTTATCACGTTGGATATAAGGAGCACCGGTAATCATGATAGAAATCATATTATTTTTGTTATATTATATTATCTAGTATTATATTATCCAACTTAACTAAATTCATCATATATATTATTATTTTTATTATTAACAACTCATTATGAAAAATGGATCTATTCAAAAAATGATTTATAAAAGAAAAAAAAAAATAACTGAGTTTATTTCAAACAATTTATCAGTGAAATTATTCATTTGTTTTCTATTTTATAATATTTTGTATGCAATTAATATAATAGAAAAAATATTTAAGGTATCTTCTTCAATTTAGTTTGGCAGCTGAACAATACACTTACAAGACTGTAGAAAGACGAATTTCTACAGCAAGCGTTGCGTTAGGTTTGGCAAGGACCTCCCTTCCAGGTCGTCAATATCAATTGACGAATTTAAAAAAATTCACAAGATACAGCGTAGTTGTACAAGCTTACAATCATTTAGGACAAGGACCTGTTACATCAGAAGTCGTAGCTACAACTTTGGAAGATGGTAAGTATTTAATTGCATGCATTGTTATTGTTATTGTAATTATTATTTTATTTATTATTTAATGGTATCGTTTAATAAAAAAAATAAATAAATAAAAAAAAGTAAAATCTTTCATTTTTTATGGAAAAGAAAGAAAAGAAAAAAAATAAACAAGAAAATAGGAAAAATAAATTTCACTCGTCTAGACCATTTTATTTTCATTGATAATTCGAGTGGTTTCAAAGATTCATGGAGAAAAGAATAATGCTAACGTTTTTTCTTTCTATTTTTTTTTTTCTTTTTCGAAGCCTATCGCGAGTCTCGTAATGCATACAAACCACCCACCCACCCTCACTAACTCTCTATCTCTCTCTCTCTCTGTCGACTGACGCTCTCAGCTAAATAATAAATTCAAACCGCTGGGTGAAACGGTCGGCTGCACGCGCCACAGAAAGATAAAGAGAAAGAGAAAGAGATAAAACAAAAAAAAAAATAAATAGAAAAAAAAGTAAAGAGAAAAGAGTAAGGAGTAAGAGTAAGAGAGAGAGAGAGATCGAGTGATCCACTTGCAAATAACTTTTCTTTAATCCGTGGCACAAGGTTGAATGCGATACGCCGCTTAAATTTCTCGAGTACTTTTCGTTCTTTCATCCAGTCCAGGTTGGATAAACATTCCACCTTTTGGTTAAAGCCAATCCCCGTACCTACTTTGCGTACATTAACCATTTCCTAGGTTAGATTTTCTAGAGAAATATACGAAGAGAAACAAAAAAAAAACTGACTTGAGTGAAACGAGGAAAAAAAAAAGCAAAAAAGAAAATATATCAGGAAACTAAAGGAAAATATCAGTAAAAATAATAAGGGCCTAATAATAAGTAAGCAAGCAAGCAAGCAAGGAATCGAGATTGAAAAGTTTTACGCGTATTCGTAATAAAAAAAAGAAATAAAAAAATAAAGAGAGAAAGAGCACGTTTATCAGATAACTCCGGTTGAACTCGTATATTACATTTGTTCGTAGAAAAAAAAAAAAAAAACATTGAAAAATGAAGGGAAAAGAAAAAACGATGATTTATTATTTTTCAGTACCAAGTAGTCCACCAACGGATGTAAGGTGTACGGCATTGTCCTCGCAATCGTTGCAAGTCTCATGGGATCCACCCCCGGATTCGAGTTTGAATGGCATTCTGAAGGGTTACAAAGTGATGTGGGAGAACATGGATAGTATGACGGAATCGAGCAAATCGGAAATGAAGATAACAACTGCATTAACCGTGGTGATACATGGATTGGAAAAATACACAAATTATTCTATCCAAGTATTGACCTTTACCAGAGCTGGTGATGGTGTTGCCTCGGCACCACTTTACTGTGTCACCGAAGAAGACTTTCCCGAAGTCCCAGCCGGTGTAAAAGCTGTAGCTAGTTCAGCAACATCTATCATCGTCTCTTGGTTACCACCACTGAAGAGCAACGGCAACATAACTTCCTACAACCTTCATATCCGTAGCCTTGGGTCTGACAGCAAGTGGTTTAAACGATCTATTTCAGCTCATCAAACTAGTTTCCTAGCTGAAAATTTGCATAAAAGGAATCAATATGAGTTCAGTATAGCTGCAATCACGTCGGTTGGCGAGGGACCAAAGACACCGGTTATTACCGTTTCCCCATCTCTCGAAGGTAATAGATCTTTTTTAAATTTGTTTTCCATTTTTTTTTTATCTTACTCGATATATAGGATTAATACACGTTGATTACTTTTTATGATATATCTTGAAAAAAAAAAAAAGAAAGGAAAAATAAGTTAATAGAATGCGTTTCAATGTTTGCAGTACGAGCTGCAATTTACGCTTTCGGTATGGCCTTCGTAATACCGTGGAAACGAGATGTCACGTTGCCTTGTCAAAGTGTTGGCAAGCCGGAACCTTCGGTGACCTGGAAACAATGGGGTCAAATGGTTAAACCATCAGCGAGAATATCCATGATACAAGATGGTTCCTTACAGATAACGGATTTGCACAGAGAGGACAGCGGGAATTACACTTGTTTCGTCGAAAATCGTCATGGTTCTGATCAAATAACTCATCGTTTAATTGTACAAGGTATATATCTATATCTACATAAATATATACGAGTATATATGTATATACTTATATTATAACATAGAACGAAGTTTTCTTTTATGCCAGTCTCTCATTATCGTTGTTTAACAAAGTTAACCTAGGGGTTGGTCACGTGCCAAGTCCTTTAACATCTTCTACTCGAGCGAGTTAATAAATTAGATCTCGGTAAAGAAAATTAAAATGAACTTTTGCCTCGAATAAAGAAGATACGGTGGGAAGGGGAGGGCAGGGCCATTAAAAGCTAGCTAACCTTTTTTTTTTCTTCTTCTTCTTCGACTTTTCCTTCGTTTAGAAAATCGAATTTTCGGTTAAAGAGAAAGAGACCCTTAACACTCACGCTATAGAAATTCAATCGGATTCGCGTCATTTAAGGTCTTCTATGCGTCTCTGTTATTTTCTTTACCTTTTCTTTCCTTTGCTACTTATATTCTCTTTCTCTCTCTCTCTTTCATTTTTCTTTTTACTTTTTTTTCATTTTCTTTCCCAGTTCCACCGGCAGCACCACTTTTACACGCCATCAGCGCGACAAGTAATTCGATAAACGTTCAGTGGAAAAACGGCGACGATGGGGGTTCTATGATAAGGGGCTACATCCTCCATTATAAACGAGAATCCGGTGAATGGGAAGAGGTCAAAGTGTCCCATAAGATGAGCAGCTTTGTACTGTCTCGTCTTTGGTGCGGCAATGATTACCAGATGTATCTGACGGCTTACAATCTAATTGGCATGGGCTCGCCTAGCGAAATTGTTAAAGCCAGAACTGAAGGTTCTAAGCCGGAAGATTCGCCAGGTAGTGCTGACAAGTTTATAACCGTCAACGTATCCTGGATCACGCTACATCTCAATACCTGGAACGACGGTGGTTGTCCAATAACTTACTTCGAGTTAGAGTTTCGAAAGAACGGAGATGACACTTGGACATTGGTTTCTAGCAACATCGAGGTACATTTTCATTTTCTTTTTTTTTCTTATATCCCCTAGGGATTTACCTAAACCCTTTGTGATTTTCTTTTACGAAGGTACAAAAAACTTACACTCTGAGCGAATTATTACCTGGTACGACTTACGATATTCGTATACGCGCACACAACAATGCTGGTTCCTCCGTAGTCGAATACAAAGTGACTACCCTACAACTACACGTTAGTTCAACCATAGCAACAATCGAAATCGATCATTTTATACCACAACATACATCGGTATACTCTGACCTAAAATTGATCGTTCCTCTGGTACTGAGTTCTTTGGCTGTTATCGCTGCTGCTGGTGCTGTCTTTTACTGTTTTCGCAAACGTAAGTACATCACGTTTCCAATACGTAATAAATATAACGAGAACAAGCGCATCGTTTAATTTTTAGTATCTATCGTAGGTTCTTTCATGGGTGACATGGGTAGTTTACACGATGCACAAACTGCTGCGGCATTGGACAATAAACAGAATATGGAACAACGTGAACAATATTATGCTACCGTGAGAAAACCTTTGCGTTCTCCTATACGCGAGATGGCTACGTTAGAAAAAATTCCAGGTAAGTTAACAGAAAATAATGTTAAATTAACTCGTACAATATTCTACTTTGTAGAAATTGTAATCAATTTTCTAACGATTTATAGAATATTCAGAGGATATCTATCCGTATGCAACATTCCAATTGGAAGAAAGTGTTCCCGCAGGAGGTGACAGTCGTTGCAACTCGGCAGCACCACTTCAAACCTTCGTTTATCACGATCCACGGCTGTCAACAGCTGATACACTACAATTAAGAGAGGTATCGTCTGATTCTCATTGATTTCACCTATCATCACCATCACCACCACCCACCTAATCGTTACTTTTCGTTCGTTCATCACCATCATGCATCTTAAAAATAAAATCACCGAGTCATCATCGTACCACACCCGCGCGATCCACACACAATGCACACTGCATGTATACAAAAACAAACCCAAAAAAAATTAATGCGTCCCAAGAGATTAAAAAAAGTGCTCCATCTTATTTTTCCATTATTTTTACTTTCGCTAATCGGACGATCAATTCGAATCCGATTTAATCAAATATGCTCAAGATTTTAGTATTAGGAAAATGAAGAAATGATTGCTTAAAATATGATTGCATGCATGGACACACTAACTGCAGCGCAGCTTTCACCAACAAAGTCTGACCTGACTTTGTAAACCTTTCTTTTCTTTTCTTTTCTTTATACCTTCCTTTTTTTATTTTCATTTTACTTTTCTTATTGCTATACGTGTCAGGACGAGCAGACCAAAAGCTACTATCTGCTTAAATCTCTTAAGTTTCGTATAACAAAGAAATAGATTCGTGAACAGTAGAAATTAGAGGTTATAAACGAGCCTAAAAGAAGTCAAAGAAACAAAATTCAACGATCGTTGCCGACTGCTGGTCCCACCTTGCTTCGTTTTCGCAGATGTCCTGATTAGTCCGTTAACGAGGAAACGCAACACCGACAACACTCTATCACATCGACAAGCTCTCCGATTCCGTCATTTTGCGATCCCAAAAAAAAAGCATCTATCATTCTTTGACCAACGTTGAAAAGTAACGAAAAATAGAAGGGAGGACACGGGGACAAGGGGAAATAGGAATATTCCTAAGAATCTAGATCAGTGCCACTCGAGGGATCACTTCTATTCTATTCTATTCTATTTTTGAACACACCTTTAAAGTTAAACCTCAAGAGTTAGCCTAGGGTGGGGGTTTTATTGTTTCTCACTTTCATTCATTCTTTCACTGTCGAATTTCGTTCTTCTTCATCATCTTCTCGACGCTCGAAATTAAAATCAATATCAGAGAGTTACATTCTACCTCTCATCCTCTCAATCTATCTCTCTCTATCTCACTAACTTACTCTCTTTAACCCTCTCTTTATCGCTGACGACGTAGTTTCATGCAGAACTCCTCTAAGAAGTTAACGGAAAATCGAATTACAGTGGCCCTGATCTAGAGATCATTCATTCACTCTATACGATTCAATTGGGTAAACTTTGAGATGTATTTACGTAAATACGATCTAAATTCTATGAGGAACTGTCGTGTGTTGTTTGATCTTAAAAGGATGAAGGAAATGGATAGCAGTGTAACTCCGAAAATTCGTTCGAAATTAACTATCAGCTAAAACATCAGCAAACATAGAGAAAGATGATGGACACGTTAGATAAATGTGGGGAGGGATGGAAGGGGCTCATTTTTCTCGGTGTAGCGTGTCCTCCTCGTTAAAAATCTCGTGCGAAGTTCCATTCATCGAAACCACAAAATTCCGTCTGATTGCAGTCGGATTGCAACCGGTACACTAAGGTACGCGGAGGCCGTTCGTCCTCTGCACCCTTGCACAAAACGCACAAGGTCAGTCAGGGCAAGTCCGAGTCGGAGGAATACGACACCCTGGGCTCGGACAGCGACACGGAAGTCGGGACCAGCAGCCGAACCGAGTCTTCCAATCATCTCGTCGATTCGCACCATTCGGCATCTGCCGCCGATTCGCGTGTCCACAGTATGCAGTTTATCATTTTTTTCTCTACCTCTTTTAGTTTTTTTTTTCTTTCTTTTCTACTTTATTTCTTTGTGTATCTATCTATATATCTATTTATCTATTTATCTAATTCTATCTCATTCACTTGGATTGAATTCTGTTGATCTTTCTTTATCTAGTTCTCTCTCTCTCTCTCTTTTATTTTTCTCTGATTTTTTTTTGCTATTCTCACAATTAATTCAAAACCAGGTCGATCGTCCAAATAGTTATATATCCAAAGTTATCAAAATTTAAAACTTGGATTTAAGATCCTAACGCACTTACAGCACCCACTTATATTTACCTTTCTCCCATGTTTTCCGTGTGTTAGAATTAAGCGTGGTACGCACTTCGTTCGTTATTTGATAAAAATGAATAAAAAGAAAAATAAAAACGTAGATATTCAGTGAATGTAATTTTTAAACAAATTATTCAAAATAAACGCGTATTGTCGTCTGTTTTAGACTTCTTGTACCATGGACCAGAATCTAGCACGTCTACAGAACCCTCACCGATTCTTGAGAGAAAATCGTTTCCTGGAAGGGGAAGACCCAAGTAAGTTAAACAAAATCATCAAATTATTTTCATCTCCGTAATATTATTAGATGGATCGTTTATTTTGTAAGTGGTGAAGGTTTTTTCCATTGAAATTATCATTTGTAAAAAACATAGGATGTTACGGTTGGCGCGTCATCCCAGCGAGGAGACCCGTACCAACTTCGGGCCAATCACCGGGATTGGCAATCCCAAGCACCAGTCGAGCAATCCCTGTACCAATCGGGACCAGGAGCGTGACGGATCAGGAAACCTGTTCGTCCCCAAGTTGGACCCACCCTCGGGCTTCTCCGACGCGTTTGAGTTAAGCGAAGCGGAGTGCGACCTTGACCGTGGTCACTGCAGCCAACGAAATGTCCGTGACTTCGTAATCGCGGTGTAAATATAATAAATGAAAAAAAAAACAAAAAACAAAAACCCGTAACGTAAATCTCATACGTTCGAGAACGCTTAAACGAAGAAGAGACACCTAAAAAAAAAAAAAAAAATCTCTCAAGCTATGCTAATTCAAAAACCCCCTTAACGATACAACAGCAAGAACGAACAAACAAACAAACAAACAAACAAAACCGAAACAGAGTCCAATCGTATTACCTTTACTCTCTTCGTCGCACTTTAACAATTAATTATATCGATGTGAGCTAGGGTCCGTCTGTTGTTAATTAATCAGGACACTCGTTAATTAATTATCTGCCTTCTACCTCCACCCCTACCCCCATCCCCGTCCACCTACCCACCGTTTTGATGATCTTTGACGAATCTTACTCGGCGTTCCTCAAACAACTCGCTCATAGAATGCGCCCGACTGTATTATTATCAACAAAACAAAAGCAGAAGCAAAAACATCGTCTCGTCTTAAACTTCAACAACCATGTGTGCTCTAAACTGCCATTTTTTCATTTTAACGCGTCTCCGTCTTATAAAAATGATAATTAATAATTATATGAACCATCACGATCGAGAAAAAGAAACGATAATTTTGTGAAAAGTAATGATTAAAAAAGATAACAAATTTTTAAACAAATAACACGAAAAAATAAGCTAATAACCCGTGCCAAAATGAACAAAAAAAAAAGATTTTAAAAAAATAAAAACGAACAGCAACTCTCTCAAGAGTAAAATTATTATATACATACGTGTATAAATTAAAACTGCGTACGCATAAATACATGCATATATAAGTGTATGCGTATGTATGTATGTATGTGTGTGTGTGCGCGTGCGTGTGCATGTGTGTATGTATATTTGTCTTCGATGTTCCTCGAGAGACATTCACGAGTCCGCAAATCACGACGAGTCCGCCAAATCAGACTCGTCCAAGTTCCTTCCTTTGGATTTTTCTACACCCACGTCGTACGTATTTACATATATGTTATTCGTATTAACAAAAAGTAAGAATAATAATAATAATAATAATAATAATAATGATAATAATATTATTAATAATAATAATAATAATAACAATAATAATAATAATAAATAAATAAATAATACACGAGCAACGAGCTAACTTTTATTCCGTATTTACGTGTTCGTCTTCCAATTAGAAATTCAGAAGAGAGAAAATAAAACAAAATAAAGACAGAGAGAAAAAGAACAAGAGAGAGAGAAAGAGAGAGAGAAAGAAAGAGAATGAGAGAGACATCGAGACAAATTCTCCTTAGAAATGATGAGATTCGTTCACGTTATTTACGTATGTATGTAAAAAAAAAAAAAACAGAGCACAGTGTCGTACGAAGGTATCCTACGAAAGAAGACGAAGAAAAATGAAATAAAAAAACAATAACTAAAAAAGAGAGAGAAAGATTGCGAGTGAAAGAGAGGGAATTAAAGTTAAAATAAAAATTTAAAAAAAACGAAAGTAAAAAACTCGGGATCGCGTTGATTTCGTAATTTTATTTTTTTTTATTTTTTTTTATTTCTTACCCTCGACGTGTTGTGGCAAAAGAAAAAAGAAAGGAAATGTAAATTAAACGAATGATATACGCACGAATCTTAAGCAACGATTAAAAAGAAAGAAAAACAAGAAAGAAAGATACTAATAATATTTAAAGAATAAACAAATAAATATGTAAAAGTATATCGTGTTCGAAATGTATAATTTGCTCGCCGTCGACGATTTCATTTTATCGGTGGCGGACCCGGCGTTGTAAACAAAATAAAAACAAATGCGAAGTTTCATTGCGAGTATATAAGAAAAATAAAAAAAAAAATAAAATAAAATAAATATTAATATTAAAGAATAAAAAATAAAAAAGAAAAAAAAAGATAAAATAAAAATGAAATAAAAATATAATATGACGCAGAAGCAGAAGCAGAAGCAGAAACAGAAGCAGCAGCCTTCGGATATATATAAAAAAAAAAAAGATAAAAAAATAAGAAAAAAAAATACATATGTATTAAATATGTGTTGTCATCTTGAGAATCAGTTTGCGAAAAAAAAACGTATCTAATAAGTAAAATAATCGTTCGTTCACTCGACAATGTGAACGATCAATCATTTTTCAGTCGTACTCGTTATTTCGACTCTCGAATTTAGGTGACGCGAGTCAAATAAGAGAAAAAGAGAGAGAGAGAGAAAGAGAAAGAGAGAGAGAGAGAAAGAGAGAGAGAGAACTCGCCCTGTTGATATATCGTCTACTTTATGACACATGAAATAATTTACCACGAAATTCGTACTATTGTGTTTTAGATAACTTTAGATTGTTTATATTCTATTTACTTTGTAAAATATACAACACTAATTCCATATTGATAACGTTTCTATTGAAAACCCTTAAACCCAATCCTATTTTTTTAATTTTTCCATAAATAATCCCAGCCAAAAGAATATAGATATATTAGATATATTATAATTATTATTATTATTAAATCATTAAATATGAAATATTCGATTACTCTCTGATTAATCTCTATTAATATTATACATTCATATAATAGATCATTTTACAACTATTAACAAATCGTAAATAATTAAAAAATATATTATTATTAACAAGCAAAAGAAAATTACATGAAAAAATGCATTCCTAAAGTAATCAAATATTATAATTTTCTATAAAATAAAGTATAAGATATTCGAGTGGAAGTTAAGGATATATACATAAAATGAAAGAGAAGGTCGGGGTTGGTTGGTTGGTTGGTCGGTTCTATCGAATGGATCCAGGCAGGAATAATAATGAAAAGCTTTTCCCCCAGTATGGAGGCGCACCATGGAAGGAATTTGATTGAGCATGCGCGAAACCATACCTCCTGGCAGATACTATGAGCGGTGGTGTCTACGGTGGTGGTGAGTAGTGCAAGCTCTTCTGTATTTTTCTAATACACTTGGATTATCATGAATTTTTTAAATTAATAATACCACAAACATACACCCCCACCCCACACACACTTACATATCGTAAAATCATTTCTTCTTTCATTGTTATTAGACGAGGTAGGTGCTATTATTTTCGACGTTGGACATCAGAGCCTACGCGTTGGATATGGCGGTGAGGATACACCAAAGGCTGAAATCCCAACGAATCTTGGCGTATGGGAGGATCCCGTTGATTCACCGGAATGTAATCATACTGTTAGAAAACATTACAACATCGACGTCACCGCCATTCAAGTCCGTAAAAAGGGTAAATGTCCTCTATCCACCCCCTACCCCTTCTTTTTATGTTTATTTATTTATTTATTTATTTATTTATCAATTATATTCAAATTTAATTATCATCTAGATGAGAGTGGAAAGTAGATTTAATTAACATTTATTTATCATACATTCACATTTAGATTTTTAATTTTTAATTAAATAAATAAATAAATGAAATATCATATAATTAATAAATATCTTATTTTATAAGATATGGAAATGGTCAGCATGATGAAAGATGGAATGGTCGAAGATTGGGACATGTTCGAACGTTTAACCGAGTACACCTACAAGCAACGTCTTCACGCATTACCAGAACATCATCCAATCTTGATGACGGAGTGTCCTTGGAATACGAGATTGAAACGAGAAAAACTTTTAGAATTAATGTTCGAGAAGTTCAACGTTCCAGCAATGTACATTTGTAAGAATGCAGTTTTAGCTGCATACGCTAATGGAAGATCAACAGCAATGGTTGTCGACAGTGGTGCAACCCATACGAGTGCTGTACCGGTTCACGATGGTTATGTTATAACACAGGGAATTGTTAAGAGTCCTTTGGGGGGTGATTTTATTACGATGCAATGTAGACAATTTTTTGAAGAAAAAGATATCGAATTGGTACCTGCATCTCTTGTCGCTAGCAAAGGTAAATAAACTTCATTATATTTTCTAATACCATACTAATGATTATATTAATTAATCATTAATTATATTTTTTCTTTAGATGTGGTTAGAGAAAGAGATCCACCACGTTGGACAAGAAGACCTGGACCCCAACCAACAACTTCCTGGTTAACTTATATGGTACGCGAATTATTGCAAGACTTTCAAATGAATTGTTTACAAGTTTCCGACAGTCCTTACGACGAGGACATGGCTAACACTTTACCAATGAAACATTTTGAATTTCCAACTGGCTATAACGACGATTTTGGTTCTGTAAGACTGATGATACCAGAGGCATTGTTTGATCCTAGTAATGTTAAAGGTGTTGGTGCTAGCATTCTAGGTGTTGGTCCATTAGTAACAACAAGTGTTGGCATGTGTGATATGGATATAAGACCCGTAGGTATCGATTAATGTTTTTAACAATATGATTGAAAAATATTTTAACTAATCGTCAAATTTATTATTGATTTTAAGAGTTTGTACGGCAGCGTTGTGGTAACTGGAGGTAATTCTTGTTTGCAAGGATTCAGCGAAAGATTAAATAGAGATCTGGCCAGTAAGACACCTCCGGTAATCGATCATTTATTTAATCATTTATTTATCATTATTTTGTTGAAAGGGATTTATTATTTCATTATGACTTGTTTGACAGAGTATGAGATTAAAAATAATCAGCGCCAATAGTCCAAGTGAACGTCGTTTTGGTGCTTGGATCGGTGGTTCAATACTAAGCTCACTTGGATCCTTTCAACAAATGTGGTTATCAAGACAGGAGTATGAAGAATCTGGAAAATTGATTTTAGAACGGTACGATTGGTGTTTTTTATTTATCATTTCCTTATTTTTAATTGATTCAAATTTACAATTGATTTTTTTTTTTTTTTTGTTAAAGTTTCAGAGATCGTGGTCTTCTAGAAAAATGGAAAGGCGATTTTGAAACACCCCGTACCGAAATTGATCCACCATGCTCAACTCGATAAATCAAAAGATTAATCAAATCAAACGTAAATTAAATTATTCCCATTAATGTCACGTAAACGTATTTTAGATATTAGTGTATATTTAATAATTAGCTATATATTTATTAATTATTAAATAATTATAAGATGAGATAAGTATTAATTGCAACGACTTTTGGAAACGATGAGATCAACATTTTTGGCGAATGAAACGATAACACGACTGTGGGTCATATTTATGTTATATAAAGAGGAAAAAAAAAACCAGAAAAAAAAAATAACATTTTATTAATCAAAATATCGTTTTATACAATCGCCAATGTTGTTGAATCAGTCTGTATTTATTCGAAAAGTAACAAATTATAGTTCCTACTTTGCCCAAATGATCGTTCGAATCATTATTAGTTTTAATGAAGTTCCTATTTTTTATTATATTTATATTTATATTTTTTTAAACGATTTTTATCTGTACGATTATTATTAAATATTGTTCGATGCAAAAAATGACCGATTATAATAATAACAAAACAAAAAATATGATCGAGTAAAATAATTGCATTCTTGCATAAAGGAAAACAAAAAAAAAATTGCAAAATTGTATAATAAAATTAATGTTCCCGTAAAATTATAAACAATATAGATATATATCGTTATGTGTAACAAGAATATATTTTATTTGTATTTTTTTTTTTTTTTATAACAAATTTGGATAGAAAGGGAATTTTTATGTGGATATACTCGACATTTATATCTTGCGTCCAATTCATTGAAAATAAAATAGAAATTTTTGGTCATCGAATAGTTAATTAAGTGAAATATAATAATACTTATTATAATAATATTAATAATTGCGTTTATCGAAATAGCATAGAATATCTTCCGAATGTATACACACACACACACACATATACACACACATACTTATTTGGAACATATAAACGACTGAATTATTATTAATATTGATATTAATCATTAATTAATCAAATAAACGAAATAATTTTAATTCGACGTTGTATTAATGCTTAAAATCCTATAAATGCTTATACGTCGTATTATCTCAATTTATATAATTATAAATAAACAAACAAATTTAATATAATACGAGAAAAATTCAATCGAAAATTATCATGAAAATTTCAACGAGAGAAAAATTTCAACAAAAAAAAAAAAGAAAATTAAATGAATTTTCTGTTACCTTTCTTTTTTAATGTATAAGTAATACATATTTGTACTAGACAAATATGAAAAATATCTCAATCAAATTACAAAATAAACTTTTAACTGTCTACTACGTATTCTCTCCTTACTTTTCCCTTCAATTTCTCTTTAAATATCCTTAAATTCATAATAACAAAATTAAATTAAAAAAAAAGACATGAAAAAAAATATTTAAAATAAAAATTTTAATAAAAAAAAAAGAAAAATAGAACAAAATTAACAAAAAATTAATCCACTATGGTGGATGGCAACAACAACAAAGAATAAATCACAATGATTTATCACATTTGCATTGTATTAAAATAAATTAAAAAGATTAATATTATAAATTAAAAGACTACAATATATAAATCTAATTATTTGTAAACAAAATTCTATAAATTTATCGATTAAGTTCGATAAAATAAAAAATAAAGATGGTCAATTTGACTAAAAAAAAAAACAAAAAAACCTAAAAAATAAATTATTTACAATTCTTTCTATCTCTCTCTCGTGTGTTGGTAATACGATTTTTAAATAATGTTTTTCATAGAAACCATCCTCCAATTATCCGTTCCTAGCTACCCAATCTTATGGGTTTTGGTAATTCACAGATTGCATTGTGCACTGGCATTGCCAACCAACCAGCAAATGCGATACCAATAGCGTCCGCCATTGTTGCTATTCCCAATGAAATTTGTCTAACTGCTAATGGAACCTAAATAAATTACAAATAATATAAATTCTTTTTGTTCTTCTTTTTTTTTGGTTGTAATATTCGTTAATTAAATATTTTTAAATTAATGTTTAAGTAGAAAAAATATAAATATACCTCATTTGACATTCTGTAAAAAGTATTAACATAGGCGCTACCACCGATAAAACCTTCCCATAGGACAACAGCGAACACGATCCAAAAATTAGGAATATAATAAAATATAGCTTCGAAAAGTATAATCATGACGTTTACGAACTGAAATGAAATAAAATTAATGTGAAATAAAATTTCTTTCAAATAATCATTTGAAAGAAAAAAAAAAATAAATAAATTTAATAAATAAAAAAGAATTGAATTACTGATTAAGAAAGCAAATAATAATATCACGTTGTATATAATTCCATCGTGAAATATATTCTGTTACCTGAAGAACAGCCATGATCCAGATCTTATTAAAAGTAACTAGATTTACCGATGACCTCGAAATGAATACTCCAATCTGATAGTCCACTTGAAGCCACCTATATTGCTCATAATACGTCAACCATATATTATCGTATTGAAGTAACTCGTACTATGAAAAAAAAAAAAAATAAGAAATGCACCATGATTAATAAAATACACGAATGAACAAACGAACTTAATAAAAATTATTTACTTGAACGATAAACAATAAGACGTAATAAATCAATGATTAAAAATGATGAGATAAACAAATTACCAGGCCATAATTAATGAAATATTCGAAGAAATAAACGAGTCCTAATGGAATCATGTATTTTAATAATCCAGGAATCAAACGTATTTTGTCCTTGAAATTTATAGTTGGTGTTTCGATAATTTGATCCTGACTTCCTGTACTACTTTTAACGAAATTATGATTCGTATTAGATGGATGAACCAAAAGGAACCAAAATGTAATAGCTTGGATACATGGTACAATTAACATCAATAACAAAGTATCCGATGTTTTTAACCATGTTGCTAAACCCGCGTATGAGAGGGAACCTATAAGACCAGCACCTCCAGTACCCGACGACCATGTTGAAATAACTTGTCTAATTGTAATAAAACAATGAAATAATTACCAAAATCTCTTGTCATTTCAATAATTATATGTACTATTGATATATTAATGAATTTACTTAGAATATTGATGACTATAACTAATCATAGTAACATCACCCAATCCTGAGGAAATAGATGTAGCAACGACACCCATAATGGCGAGCCATTTTGTAGTGCTCAATGACACCAATATAAATCCTGCAGCGGAAAAAAAGACACAGGTAGCCATTCGAGCACTGTAATTAACGTCATTCGAATATATCGATTAGAATTATTTTTTGGAATATTAAATTAACGTAATACCCAGATTGTGATTTAGAATTATTGCCGAAATTCCATCGACGTGCTAAGTTTATAATTAGATTTATTTATTCTTAACACAATATTTATAAATATTTTGTTTGATTTTATTATATTTTTGTTTTGTTTTATTTTTTTTTTTTTTTTACTTTAAAAAAGTTATTTAAAAATCTGATTAAAATTAAAATAGAATAAATTTATTTATAATTTAAGAATCCGATAAATGGTTGATTAAAATTATCTGACGATTATAGGATTATATTTAAACTATTTCGTAACAAATATAACTTTATGGAACCATCCAACGATGGTTTAAAAATATTTTAATAAAATAATAACAAAGATTAAGTAACGTGTATGTGTAAAATAAAATTAAAAACAAAATCATATACTCACTGAACGAAAAATGGCAAAAAGGGTGCGATTATTTTAATCACCAAACATGGTAAAATATCAGCTAAAAGTATCACTCCGGTTGATACACTGTTGCATGCTCTTTCTCGTGTTATTTCTGTTCCGTTAGTTTCACTTGTTTCGTTCTATAATAATAAWAAAAAAAATTGATGCACCTTCTTCTTCGAAATTCACCTTCAGACTGGCATTTCAACTGCACTACACACATGTGCAACGTTTGAAAAGTCATATAAACAATATTTAATAAAAGAATTTTCGTAGAAGGTAAAATGCCAATTTGAAGGACATCCTATACTTGGTGTTTTCAGGTAAAAATAGACACCTGCATCGATTAATTAACAATTATTTAAATACTTTAATTCACTCTACTTATATTACAGAAGAATTTTTCCCTCAAATAAAAAAATGCAAATATATGAGAAGAAACTAAACTTAAACTTCTTTGTTTAAAAAATAAACTTACCAAAGTACCAAACCTACTGGCAAGAATATCATGAGCAGCACTAAGCATAACGACGTAACCATAATTGTTACTCATTCCGAGTATCCAAAATGCAACAAGATTTCGCCATTTTGTCCTTGTAATTGTAGTTTCTTCATCGATTTCAAAGACTTCATTACGTTCACTTTCTGAAACACCTTTTTTTGCCATGTTCTCTTTTCAACCAAATTTCTAATAAGGGATCGAGCCCTTCCTTCTTTCTTTTTATATTTTATTTAAAAATATAGTCAACGTCAATCTTTTATCTTCTTTGACACTGAGTACTTTCAATAAACGTATTTATTTTTTTGTTTAACACATTGCACGTATATTACTGTCTGGTTATTTTTAAAAACCTGTTTACAGTCTTTCAAATAGCTTTTCAGATAACAAATGTAACAATAGTTTTTTTAAATATCGAATTTAAATTTAATTCGTATAAGATAATTTGTGTATTCTTTCATTTTACTTCTAAATTTTGAACGTTTATTTTAAAATACTTGAAAAAATTCGTTTATTCCAAATTAATTATTTATTAATAACTTGTAAATATTTTGTCTAAATATTGTAGAATAATTAAGAAAAAATTCTTCACTTTTCACAAGCCAAAAAGAAAAATATATATATATAAACTTTTGTTCACGATAAAATCTTTGTTTTTATAAACAGCACAATTCAAGCAACAGTTGTTTCGTCTCGAGAAGAAATGAGATTGAACGACTGTAAAACCATTTCGTAAATCGAAACTAACGGTAAATGAGACCTTCAAGAAATTTCCCTCTCTTTTTCTCAAAGAACTTTCTTCTTTGTACTCTTATACATCCCCTCAACACGTTTTATTATTTACTTTCCTTTTACATATCTTGTTTCAAAGGTTACAAAATGATCGAAGTAATCGTGATATACACTTTCGTATTTTGATGATTGAAGCAGTATCTTTTAGATAACAATCTTGTTTTATCTTCTTCTTCTTCTTCTTCTTCTTCTTCTTCTTCAAGTAAATTTAATGTTCTACTTTCGTTCGTATAAACTCAACGAAAATTCGATCAATTCTATATATCGCTTATCGCAAATCCATCTGTTGCAAACAAGATAACACTTTGTTATTTTTTTATTAATACTCCCATCCAGGTGTGAAACTGTCCATTAGAAAGATAAGATGACGTTAACGAGAGATAAGACAATTTTCTAAATGTGAAAAAAAAAAATACAATTTTCTTCATAAAATTCAATAATAATAATAAAGATTTTTTTAACGATATAAATAAAATGATAAAATGATACACGACTGTGATTATGATATAAAAAGAAATTCATCCTCAATAAGATAAATCAATTTATGCGTGACACTAAATAGAAAAAAATAAAAAATAAAATGGAACAATATTAATGAAATATTATATACTCGAAGAAACAATTAATGCAAATCACGTATACGAATCGATGGTCATAATTGAAGGTAAAAGGAAATCATACTTGAATGATCGTAAAAACTTTTTTGAATGCACAAAAGAAACGTGACTGTTCTTGCTTTCCCATTAAACTTTTTTCCTCTCCTCCTCCTCCTCTTCCTACTATTTCTCCTTCTCTTCCTCCTCATCTTATCACATTCCATTCTATTCTCTTACGTTTACCTTGACTTTTAAAATGATAATAAGAAAAAGAAAAAAATAGAAAAACTATGACGACATAAGGAAACATTCCTCGATATCTCGAACGTAAGTCGCATAATGACTCTGAAGTGAACTACTGTCTGTTATTTTGTTAGTCAAGACTGGGTCACTTACATTTAAACTGTCTTCATTACTAACCAAGATTACAAAATTGACGATTACAAAATTAAACTGATTGGTATCATTCTCTTGAGAAATATATACATAAAAGAAGTGCAGAGTGAATTCGCAATAATTGTGATATTATAAAATAATGGATACTAACAAACGCGCGTGTGTGTGTGTGTGTATACATATGAGTAGGTTTTGTAGAATGAGATAATTTAATTTAAAAATATAACGTAATTTAATATTCATGAAATTGCATTTAAAAACAAAAACAAAAAAAATAATAATAATAATAATAATAATGTAGTGTAAGATTTATTTTAAAAATAATATTTTAAAAAAAAAGAAATATATATATATATATAAGTATTAAAAAGTATATATTAAAAAAAAATATCGTAATTATTTACTGTGAAACTCTGAAGGAAAAAGAATATAAACAACAAAGAAAACAGTAATTATCATTCACTTATCATTTGCTAAAAGGAAAAAAACATCATGCCAATTTCTAATCTCTCGAAAGTATTCGAAAAATGTAATTATAAAATGATTGTCATATAAAAAAAAAAAAAAACACTTTATTAAAAACTATAATTAACTAATCTCGAATTGTGTTTCTTTGAAAGATCTTTCTTTGTTCTTTTCTCTTCCATATTTATTTTCTTATCAAAATCTTAATGCGGAGACAAGTGCTGATAAGTGAATGTAAAAGTATTATATGAGCGAAAATAAATACATGTGGCGAAGTATAATAAATGCAACTCGAGTACGGTGCTGATTACCAATATAAAATTTAACTTTCACTTAAAATGAAATGGAACTATATATTAACATGCATACATATACGTGCCCATAATTATGAAAGTGGTCTAAGTCAAAATTAAAAAAAAAAAAAATGAGTTTATTAGTTATTATGCAGCACATTATTTTAAACTAAATAAATTCAATATAATTTGAAACCGATATTGTCAAAAATCGTTAATCGTTAAATAATATTTGTTTTCTTAATATTACATAGAATTCATATAATGTTCAAATAGAAATCTTGAAATATCTCGAAACAAGAGATACATGACTTAGACCACTTTCATAATTATGGGCACATATATATACTTACTGGGCACGATTCAAACTAATAATAAAATAATAATTAAAAAAAAACCAAATATCTGACACGAAGAATATCTAATCTTCCTAAACAATAAATAATCTAATTGATGACTCACACACGATCACAGTTTAACTTAAACAAAAATAATTTTCCATCAATAATTAAGCGGCATTTATAAAATAAAAAGGAAAAAAACCATTCGTAAAAATCACTCGCGATTCGCGTAAATTATTGAAAACAATATACAAAAGAATACAAATGATCGCGTTGTCTATAAAAAATATCCTTTCACGGATATTCTATGAAATTTATTGAAATGTTTTTTATTTCTAGAAGCAATAGTAGTCGTGCACGTGCCGACCTTCACGAGTTTTAGAATTGAAATAAATATCTCGAAGGCAAAATCAACGTTTTATGGTCAACATTGGGTTGTGCGACTGCGCATAGAATAAATTCTTCGTGTTAGCTTCGTATCCAACAAAAACTAATTATAAAATAGAAAATCTTTTTTTTGTTTTCATTTATTTTAGATAATAAATTAAATTATATTAAATTATTATTTCAATTATATATTAAATATATATATATATATAGAATTGAATAAATATTTTCAATAATTTATTTAAAGATTTTTATTTATACTTTTATTTATTAAATAAATAAGTAAATTTAATCGAGAAAAATTATAAACACCCGTTAAATGATCTAGAATTTTGTTGACACGTGATAAGAGATATTGATATTATTTAATTATTATTATTATTATTATTATTATTATTATTATTATTATTATTATTATTATTATTATTATTATTATTATTATTATCAAGATCTAATAAGCAAGATCAATGATCAAAATTATTTTTTCTAATTTACGAGAATATCTGTATAATGGTTATCTCCCCCATAATTTATCTATAAAATAATCTAAGATATAAAATCTATAAGTAACCATTTTTATCTAATGTGCTCGTAAAAAAAAACAACTTATTTTTCATGCAACGCTACTAACGCTACTCACGCTACAAAATTATCACTTTTTTCCTTGTATTGTTATCATCATAATGATCGTTTAAATATTATTATTTAACATCAATTTGGAAACAGGAAAGTAATCCATCAATATTACTGAGGTATAAAATTTTAAAAAAACATTTTCGAAATAGCATGAAATCGATAATTGATATCGAAATAAAATATCGCGGTTAATTAATCGATACGATATGTATCTTTTTTATCATATGCATAGAATCACTTATTACATAACAATAATCGGTATAAATCATTTTGCATTAAATATATAAAATATCTTTTAAAGAACAAAATAAGTATTACTTTAAAATCAATAAAATAAGAATTTATATTCAAATTATATAACATCTATAAAAAAAAAAATATTTGAGATAACTACTTTCCTAACATTTTATAATAAAAAGCAAAGATTACAAAATTACATAGATGAAGTACATACATTACAAGTGCACTTCTTTCCTAACATGATTCATAATAGTTAATACCGTAACCATCAGTGGGCGATAGTAGGAATTTAAAATGATGACTGTACAATACTATCAAACAACACTGTATTCTTGATAGTGTACAGTATTTTTTTCTATTGTTCATACTTCGTAACTACAGAATAAAATTATCCTTTTTACCTTTTTTTGAATGGAAAATATAGCTGAAAAAAGAGTACAAAAAAAATTATGGACGTCTGCAAAGCAAAGCAAGACGACAAATAGATTCATTATATCCAACCATAAAAAATTTCAAAAAAAAATTGAAAACCTCTGATACATTTCCATAAATATTTGAAATAATAATCGTTACAGAATATTAAATAATAATATTAATTATTTAGTGTTCATGTGTGTACCTTCAGAAATGCATTAAAACATATAATAAAAAACTAATCATTTAGGGCATTCAAATAGAAGAAAATCTGAAAGGTTTTGTTGTTAAATCCAACGATGATCACCTGCAACAAGAAGAAAACTATATTAATCATACAATCAAGTGATATAAAGTAGCCTAATATATGAATCGTCCAATTCGTAGATGCACTTTTCAATTGAATTATCTATTTATTTTTATCAAATCTCTATCTACTGTTGCAATAATTTTAAATTTAAACGCGTGATTTTACATTTAAATAAAATATATATATATAAAAAGGAAAAAAAATAAACATATTAAGTTAGAGAAAAAAGGAAAAAAATCTATTAATTATAATAAAGTACTTGTAAACTGCATTATATAGAAAAAAAAAATTACAAATTTAATATAAAATACGATTACAGAGTAAAAAATCTTAAAAACGAAATGAGAAAAGAGAAATTACTTTAATATAATATTTTCCGAACGTTAATTAAGCTTCAAAATTTAATAGTAAGGAAATTTTTAATGTTATTGACTCTAATTAACTAAACACATATGCATCTTTTTGACGATATAGACACGAATTTGGTGTCCCAAGGAGATGGAATGGTCCATCATCTCCAATTACAACTAGAAATTAATGACGAGCAAAAAAGTAAAACAATAAAATATAAAATATGACTAGAGAGCCATTCTCTAAAGGTTCAAACTTGCTGTTGAACCTTTGAAAATAACTCAATAGTCTCAGTAGTTGCCCTCTTGAGCCACAATTAAGTGGGGGCCTCTTCGGCATTAAGCCTCTTCTTTCTTCATTCCCTGAAAACTGCATTTGGACATTTCCTAYGTGCAAGCAAGATAAGATCTTTCATACTAATTTTGCAAATAAACTCGTATTTTGTTATGATTCTAATTCTCAATTATTACAAAATTAATTTACATTTCGCGATCACTTTTCTACCTCGTGGACCACCAATGAACTTAGAGTTCATTGACCATACACGAGAACATTTAATCGAATGTCCAAGCAGATAATAATTTCCCTCGATGACCTAATAACACTTCGCACTTTTAACGTCGAGTAATAAAATCGAGTTGAAATAAATAGTGCAATAATTGTAATGCATTTTTTTGTAATACTTTTATTTCATTAATTAATTATATTTAATTATATCACATATTTCTAGCTGTAAGAGGAAATCGCGGTAGTGCGTAGTGCTAATCCTGAAATACTTAAAACTAAGTATCAAATGCATCAAAGAATTTGCGAATTTGATTCGAYTYTATCTCGTTCGAGATAAAATCGAAGTAGATGCAAATACCTTTTCAAATGGTTGCAAATACCTTTGAATCATGATACATAATAAAGATCACAGAATAGTCACAAAATAAATTAACAAATCAAATATAATATAGAATGAGATGATCAAATTTTGTAACAATTCTGTATAAACCAGGAGGCGAAATTTCCACTCCGGAGTGGAAGCAAGAAGTCTAATGCCTTTCCTGGATCCTACCTACTTAAAATTAAAGTTTTCACATTCATTC
>NW_015149090.1:0-28296 GCF_001465965.1 Polistes dominula
TATTGCACTTTTTATTTCAATTCGATTTTATTACTAGACGTTAAAAGTGCGAAGTGTTATTAGGTCATCGAGGGAAATTATTATCTGCTTGGACATTTCATTAAATTTTTTCGTGTATGTATCAATGAACTCCAAGTTCATTGATGGTCCACGAGTTAGAAAAGTGAACGCGAAATGTAAATTAATTTTGTTATCATTGAGAAATAGAATCATAACAAAGTACGAGTTGATTTGCAAAATTACTATGAAAGATCTTATTTTGCTCTAACGTAGGAAATGTCCAAATGCAGTTTTCATGAAATGAAGAAAGAAGAGGCTTAATGCTGAAGAGGCCCCCACTTAATTGTGGCTCAAGAGGGCAACTACTGAGGCTATTGAGTTATTTTCAAAGGTTCAACAACAAGTTCGAACCTTTAGAGAATGGCTCTCTAGTCATATTTTATATTTTATTGTTTTACTTTTTTGCTCGTCACTAATTTTTAGTTGTAATTGGAGATGATGGACCATTCCATCTCCTTGAGACACCAAATTCGTGTCTATATCGTCTAAAAGATGCATATGTGTTTAGTTTGTTCGAGTCAAAAAATTTAAATTCCCTTATTAATTTATTTTGAAGCCTAATTATCATTTTTTGAATATTAAAGTAATCTCTCTTTTTTTTTGTYTTTGAGATTTTTAATTGTGATCGTATTTTATTAAATTTGCAATTTTTCTTTTGTATATAAAGTTGCTTAAAAATATTCTATAATAATTAATAGATATTATTTTTTTGCTAACTTAATATTTGTATTTTTACTTTTTTATTTTTTTTTTTTATTTTTTGTAAATGTAAAATCACGCGTTTAAATTTAATTTCATTGCAACGGTAAATAGATATTTGATAAAAGTAAATAGAGAATTCAATTTGAAAAGTGCATCTGCGAATTGGACGATTCACATGTTAGGCTATTTTATCTCACTTGATTCTATAATTAATATAGTTTTCTTTTTGTTTCAGGTGATCTTCGTTGGATTTAACAACAAACCTTTTTGATTTTCCTCCATTTGATATATGTATAATGGCATTTCTGAAGGCACACACACACATAAACATTAAATATGAATTATATATATTACAAGTCCATAATAAATATAACATTCAATATTTGCACAGGTTTACAAAAGATTTCAAATATGTTTGTTTATAAAATGTTTAATTTATTAATATTTCTGTGTTTCAGATATCAGACTTTAATTGATCTACTTGTTTTTTTATTTTTATAATATTTTTGAGAGACATCTCCAAAAGGTAATTATTTTATTTTGCTTGTTTCTATGATACGAGAAAAAAAATTAGGATATGCGAAAAATCATCTGTACAAAGCTTGATCAGAAAAGGGGGGAATTAAAAAAATTACGCAACGTAATCTTTCATATAGCTGCTACTCCAGAATTTTAGTAGCCATAATCTGTAACAATTCTTAAATTTTTTTTATATTATATAAATCTCTTATATCTTTTTTGGCTTTTTTTTATAATATTCAAGAATTCTCTTTTGTCGCTTAACTTTTTTTTCTTTATTTCCGAGAATACGTCATCTAGCATTTCTCGCTTTTCTAATAACCGTTTACATTAACCTGGTAAAAACGATGATGATTTACGTATTTGCGTAGTGATAGATACCTAGGCCGTTTGCTGTGTAACGAAGGTGCGTTTTAAATCTTCGAGATTCATGATATACGTTTTAATGTATGAATACTTATGTATTATATGTGTAGTAAACGTATACATGTATGTATGTCGAGCACCGCCTTGTTAATTAACCGCCGGAACTTCGAACACCATCCTCGCGTCCGTGTACGTCGTTCAACCGATTACTTATCCACATGTGTATACATCGATACTTTTTATAAACGTTTTAAAGAACCGATCGATCGATCAACTTAACCCAACACGATCTTCTTCATTTTTTTTTATTTTTTATTTCTTTTATTTTTTTTTGTTGTTGTCCTGTTTACATTACGAATTCATAATATCTTTCTATTCTTTTTTTTTTCAAAAGATAACGGGGCTTCTCTTAAGAGTGACAAACGATTACAGATACTCGATAATTAGGTGTGGTAAATGTCCAACTGATCGGTATAATTGCTCGTTACGATTGAGAAGACCGAGATAAAGTGCAAAAAAGGGATGACAAAAGGAAAAATAAAACCAATTATTCGAGTAAATGAAAAGTCGAACAACCATTTCTAGGTTAGGAAAGTCATGATTGTTCGTTCATTTGAATTTCTGTCTCCATCGATAATATGTGGACAAAGGGTAGAACAGGTTATTTTTTATTCTGACTTTGCTGTGTAACGAGGGCTATTTATTTCACTCCGGGCCATTAGCACCCGGTCTCGGCACTTTGGTTCGAGTTAACATCGGTGAGCGATGCATCCGGTCTCTTCTCGATCGGAAACGATCCAGGGCTACGATCATCTTTCCCTCTCTCTCTTTCTTATTAGTTCGTTCGTTCGTTCGTTCGTTTTTCTTCTTCTTCTTCTTCTTCTTCTTTTTCATTTTGTTACCCTCCATGCTTCCTGGCCATTAACCGTTTCACCGAGATCACCGTCACGTAAGTACTTACCTGGGGTGAGGAAAGGGGGGTCTTTTCTCGTAGTAAATCGCCGATCGATCTTCGATCTCGATCCGCGATCGTGTCGGAACATTAGCTCGAAATTGCGCTATCCGTTTGACCCGGTGAGCACCGCGGGATCGATCGTCGTCGCGTCGATCATTCCTCTAGTTCCTCATTTTAAAACCAAATGCAATCGTAGTGTTAGTAACGAGTTTTCAAATGAAACTTATCTCAAATTGAATATTTCAATTTTAATTGTGTCAGAGTATTTGATTTCGTGTTTGATGGATTAATTCATTCGAAAAATAATGGATGACTCGATAGACTAAATTGTGCCTTGATCTTTAGTGATCCATCGAGGTAACCCGTTGGCTCGATTTAACCTGATCAAACATATATGTATACACCTACTTTCTCTCTCTCTCTTTCTATCGTATACATCGAAAAACAAGGTTGCATTTTGAGGGTGAAGATGAAGACACGCGCAGTAAATAAATCTAATCTTCTCGCGGTGCGTACCATTTCTACTTCTGGTAACGGACGTCTTCTATCGAAAAATAACCGAGTACAAGGTAGATCTTGGCGTGTTCAAGAGAAATAGAAAGAAAGATAGAGAGAGAGAGAGAGAGAGAGAGAGAGAGAGAGAATAAACGACAACGATTATGTTTTCGATGTGCCGTAAAGTCGATCGCAGTACTGAAAATGTTTTGGGCCAGGGAGGATGAGGAGGGTGGGTTAGTTGGTTGGTTGGTTGGTTTGGACGACGGGGTGACGTCAAGCTAAACGGGCGAGGCTATTTTCGGAGAATCTGGTGAACAGATAGAAGGAGGGGAAAGAGAAATGGAGAGGTCGAGTCTCGCGAGACGAGTTCGGGTCAGCTTCCCTCACCCACGCCACCCTTTTTCTTCTTTTTCTTCTTCTTCTTCTGCTACTTCATTTTTTTTTCTTGGCTGTTCTCCAAGGTATACCTACCGTCGACGAAATGCGATAACGAGTGTTTCTCCTTCTTCTTCTTCTTCTTCTTCTTCTTCTTCTTCTTCTTCTTCTTCTTCTTCTTCTTCTCTCTAATATTCTTTTCAAAAATTACCTTGGAACGTCTAATCATAGTAAAACGAGACAAAAATCATTAATTTTTTTTCTGACTTCTTTAACCACATATTTTCTGTTTTATCTTTGAGTATGTTTACATCTATCTACGAATATTTTTATTTTTTTATTTTCTATTTATATAATATACAAAAATAAATAAGTTACTATAATTTTATACCATTCAATTACAGTTGTTTTAGTAGAATGATTATTTATGTGTTAATTTTTCTTAACATAATATTAATATATTTAATTATTCAATATTATTTTTCCAATTAATTTATCAAATGGTGCTATTCCCGTTATTAAATAAAAAAAAAAAATTATTTATTTTTGTAATTGGAACTATCAGAAAGATGTCTAACACAATCGATCAGTTGAATCAACGATACGAAACGTTCGAAGAAACAAATTGATGTCGATCGATAAGGGGGAAAGGGGGAAACACGACGATTTCTCGAAAGCACGTCGCGGAACCTTTCACAATGGAAAGAATCTTCCCCTTTACCTTTCTCTTTCTTACTCTTTCAATCTTTTTCCTACGTGTACACCAAGACGATTCTCAAACATCGTGGGAGCTTTGGTGCGAGTCGAACAAATTTCTACGACCATTATCGTTTGAATTATTTTAGCTGCAGCAACGGGCATCGAGAAGTATTGCAATTTAGCAATGGTGAAATATCGTCATCGTTTAGGTCTCGTTAAACGAAGGGTACTACCACTACTATTTACTTCTTACTAATACGTAAAAAAAATACAACAAGGAAGAAGAAAAGAAGAAGAAGATAAAAAGATTTAATAATAAATTTGTATATAAATTCTAAAAGCACGTATTACACACGTGAGTGAAAAAATGCGTGGAAATCGGTGACGCAAGTGGTGTAATCGTTACTAATATCTGCCATGTAACGGGTGATTACAGTATTTCATTGCGACGTATAATAAAAGCGGTAAAATACTTTCGTATGGTTGAAAAGGGTTAGGAGAAGTTTGCAAAGCTTTACCACAAGGGCATTTCTCGATCGATTCTCGTCCTCTTGCCTTTGTCGTCGTATTCTTAATCTTTTTTTTTTCCTTTTATTTGTTCCGACACACATACACATGACTGCACGACCGTAGGGACCTCACGGTTATCTTACCTTCTTTCTCCCACGTGCCGGTTATCAGAGAAGCCGCCGCCATGCGTGGATCCCTTGGTATTTTGTAGATCGCGATCTACAAAATGCCGAGGTCGGTCAATTGCTTTTACCTATGTATTTGTGTTTGTGGGTGTGGGTGTGTGCATTGTGTACATATGTGAACATAGTTTCTTTATTTTAATACACTGAAACTTTGACAATTATGAAAATAGAGAATATATTTTTCATTTAATTATAATATTATTCTTTACACGTTACGAATGTTAGGTTATTTACTTTTATTTTTACTTCTTCTTTTTAAGGAATTAATTTTTGTTCAGTATTCACCTCTAATATACCAAGGTGAATACAAATAAGGTGATTGTAGAAACGTAGATCACGATCCACGAACGCGTTGCTCGAATTCCCGCAGGTTTCCGTCTGATTCTAAGCGTGGGTGTCGTGCTTGGCAGGGTTCCAGGACTCGTGGGTGGCTGACCAAGCCTTATAGACTGACCTCAGCCTCTGACCTCACCCGAAATAGTCTCCTCTCGGTTCCCTGGCTCGTTTATCCCTGCACTTCTATTTCGGAATTTCTCCTCTCGCGTTACGTCGTCGGGTTGTACACGCTTCTTTAGAAAATTCGGAAAGAGATCTAACCTTCTTCATCTTCATCTTCATTTGCTTCTTTTTCTTTTCCCCTTGCAAACGTTTACATACGTTTGCATATACATACACGTGTCCATATATACATATATATATATTTTTATGAGTACTCACTTACATATGTAGGATAGATATATGTAGGTAAAATATTATCTCGATCGTGAATGAAAAAGAAAATAATAAAAACTAAATGGTAATTTTGTTTCACGAGGTAAGAAGTCGTCCTCTAGTTTCATTAGGGAACGATTTTCCTTGCAAATAAAATCAATGATCTACGGCATTTCTAAAGAGTTTATCTGTATTGTCGGTGTGATTACCTACGACGACGACGATGAGTTGGACGGTAGCAGATAGTAGGAGAAATTACGAGGTGGTTCTTCGTGCTATCCCCACGAGAGTAGTCAGGTAGTTTCATTAAGATGCAAATTCGCCAATAATTCTGGTCCCGCATAGCAGCACCAGCACCAGAGCAGCAACAGCAAAAGTAGCAGCAGTATCCTTGTCGCTTCGATCCCGTGCACTTTTCGTAATCGTTCATAGTACGTACCCGTGTACCACGAAGATTGGAAGATCGAAATTCATAGTGTATGTAAGAAAAAGATAGATAAAAAAAAAACAAGAGAGAAAGAAAGAGAGAGAGTTTGTTTTCCAATTCTCTATGCATCCAACAGGTCTAGAGTTAATTATTGTCCCTGCAAAAGTTTAATTGCTCGCTCACGATATTCCTTTTTAAGTGTCGACTACGAGAGGTGGAGGCTGATAGTAGAAGTAAAAAAAAGAAAAAAGGGCGTATAGATATAAGTAGAAAAAGAGAAAGAAAGAGAGATGGAAACTAGCAAAGCGAGAGAGACTCTAAACGACAAGCTGTGCGTGCGTGTGGCGCAGAAAATAGGATGGTGGTGTTTTCGTGGCATGTAGCACGAGTATCGGTTACAAGTTCGATGTATAGTAGATGCTTGGTTAGTCGATACTTCTTCTTCTTCTTCTTCTTCTTCTTCGATCCTCGATACCTCGAATAAGGCTTTTTGCGAGAGTACGTGTATGTACTTGGGAAAAAAATATTATTTACCCAACGGGGGAGGTACGGGAAAATGGTCTTTCGAAGTCATCGAACGCGTTCGATCTTTTTCCTTACTTTCTTTTTTGTTTACAACGATATTTCATTCCCGATCGCGTTTTACCCTTTCTATCTGAAATAAGATTTATTTTATAAATTGTAGATAAATATATATATGTAAACGGTCGTGCGAAAATCTGGATTTGGTTAATGCAAATTCATTCGAAAATGGAGAGAAAGAGAAAACGTTTTGGGTTTTAAAAGGGAAAGGATCATTCCTTCATGATGTAATTCCATGATATAGAAAAAGGTGAATAGAGAGAGGGTGTGCTTTTCTCTTCCTCTAACGCGAACAGGACGCGTGCTTTATAAGTAAAACTCGCGAGAGAGAGAGAGAGAGAGAGAGAGAGAGAGTAGTAGAACACGGGCAAAGTTGGTGGACAAGGCTATCGCTTTTCCAATCTCGTAAGCCAATATCGCTTATTTCCTAGGAGCGCGAAACACTTCTATGTATCCTCGTTGATCTCGTATAAACTCACGAAGAGATCTCGACTAGCCAGCCCAGTCACCACCTGACGTATTTCCAGGGATATCTAATTACTCGGTAGATCTGTAAATGTTGAATGGTGTCCTACACGCACACATAAATGATCTCGACTTTAAACTGCGGCTTTTAACGTGAGTGAACTCCTTTTGTCATTTTTTTGTTGTTGCTGTTGATATTTTTATCAATTAAAATTGTAGACTCTATGTAGAAAGTATATTTGCATATTTATATCAGTAACATATTAATTCTACAAAAATCAATTACTTTCTACAATCTTTTTCGTTTGATAATTTCAAACCGAACGAGAATGTATTCAACTACATAAGTGTATATATGTGTGAACCCATAGAACAGGATTATACACTTATATAAACGGGGGATAGACGTCAAGCAATAATGCTTTTATCGAGTTTCAATATCATCCGAACGTTCAAGACGTTCATCATAGGAACAGACGACCGGTTGTCACGAGTTTAATAAAAAAAAATCAAAGATCTATGTCTGTCCCTCGATCGGTAAAAACGAATATTAAGTTTGTGATGTTATCGTCGTCGTGTAGATATTTTACAGGAGAAAAGTGCCTTTGGAGGAGCTTTTGCGATCGAATCGTTTCAGATTAATGGTCCGATCGGTAATGAACGTGTGGCAGCGTTGCAATCAGAGTTTTCTTGCCACCACCACAAATCGAGGAAAGGTCTAACTCTTTTTCTTCTTTTTCTTCTCGTCTCTGTCCCGCGGCCATCTAGCCTTATCGTACTCGTACCACGCGTCACTATTATCAACGGGACTCGGAAAGATATTATGCTCTTGGTTCTGTTGGTTTGTACTGGGCGCAAGGTCGTTGACTTCGTCATTTCTTTCTTCCTTTATTTCTTTTCTCTCTCTCGTCGAAAGGAAGAATACTTTCGCATAATTTTTGATAAGTATTATATATCTACTTCGCGGCAGGATATCCCGATTATACAAGAACGGTTATACCGTTAGGTCGTATATGCTAGGGAAGAAGCACATTTTGCCTGGAGGTGTTAAGAATAATAAAAAAAAAAAGAAACAAACAGAATAACTCAATAAAAAAAACGACAGGAAATAAAATAAAATCAAATCAAATAAAATGAAGGAGAAGAAAAAAAGGGAATATCAGGAAACCGCCCACCTGTAGACGTCTTTCTTTCTTATAAGAGAAATCGTACTCTCGGTTGTCGCGTTATCATGCGTGAGAGAACATATCGTTCGATATAGGTGCGTGCAAAATGCAAACGGCCTTTCACGGTTATCGTTTTTACCCTCTCTTTCTCTCTGGGTTCTATGTATGTATATATATGTGAAGAAGAGAGGGAGAGAGAGAGAGAGAGTGAGGAAATATATGCAGAGTCCAAGTTGCTTCTCTCGAGTTCGAAGGCACGTTTCGCTCTATCGATCTTGGAGTGCAACAGCAACAACAACAACAACGACAGCAGCAGCAACACCACCATCACAAGGTTCTTCCCCAGGTTCGAAACAATGTTCGTTCGCGCGATTTGCAAACGTCGTCGACACGTGTCCGAATGACGTAGTAGACCCTGTCGCTCCGGTTGTGTTCTCTCAGATGTGTGCACACAAACACACACATGTTCATACTCTCTCTCTCTCTCTCTCTCTCTCTCTCTCTCTCTCTCTCTCGGTTTCTCTGAGGAGCGAGCTCACGAGCGATGGCTCGGCAGCCAACGCGGCATTTGTTCCAATCTAGGCGGCCCGTGGCAATAAATATGCCTTCTCGGCTGATATAATGCGAGCGTGGGTTGGTACCACTGGAATCAGTCGTCGCAGCTGCTTGATTTACGCCATATGCTGCGATGCATCACGGCACTATCGTCCCGTCCTGCTTGCATTTTACCGACCGAAAATAGGTCCGGCTCTCGTAACTTGCTTCTCCTTCTCCTCTTTCTCCTCCTTTACCCCTTCCACTCTTCCCTTTTCACCCCTTCTCTATTTTTCTCTATCCATCTCTCTTTTACTCATCCTGGTTTCTTTCTTTATAGGAATGACTGAAAAATGATCCAACACGGATACTCTTTCTCTTTCTTTTTCTTTTTCTTCCTTCCGCATAACCATTTGTTTTCGGATACAGTTCGCTGCACCTTCGATTCGCTCTATTTCTAACATCGTTCACGACGCCTTTTCTACACGATTCTCTTTTGAATCCAATATCGTGAGATTTGTTTTTAAAAAACGGTGAAAAATTGTTAAGAAGAATCGAAACTTAAAGAGTACCAATGTAATACATATATACTTATATTTAAGTGGTCACGTGCAAAGATAAAGATGTATCGTGGGTTGGTGTTGTTGCTGTTGGTTAAAGGAAAAAAAATATTTGTTCTCTCTCTCTCTCTCTCTCTCTCTCTCTCTCTCTCGAGTTCACGGGACACGAACTAGAACGTTTGCGATTCGGGATGCAAAACTAATCGTGAATTCGAAAGAGTACGAATCGAATGGGTGTGTGTAAGGAGGGAGAAAGGTTAGGGTTGGGATGAGGCGGGGTTTTGTATTAGGTATAGGTTTGATACTCGACGAGAAAAGAAACGTATCCCCCGCGGGGCTTGTGGACGTACTCGACGGAATATCGCGTGTCGTTCTACTCCGAGCATTTAGCATTTTATGGACTCGGTCAGGAAAGCCTTAGCCTCGCCTCTCGTATCCGAGGTCGTCGTTGCCGTGCAACGAGGTGGAGTCAAGTCTTTCTCTCTCACTCTTTTTCCTTTTTTTTTTTGGTCTCGACTTCTTCGTCTTCTCTTCTTAGCCTCTTTCCCCTTGGTTTCTTCCTTCGACAGCAACAGCAGAAGCAGCAGCAGCAGCCTCTTCGTGGGTCGATCTCCATGGACCGGTTTCGACCCGCGGCTACCGGCGTCAATGAAAAACTCGACTTATGATAACGCCCTGGGCCCCTTGGTAGGTACGTGCGCAAGCAACAAACTTGAAAGTGGGAAAAAGACAGAGTCATAAGAGAGAAAGAAAGATGATCAAATGAAAAGGATGTGAGTTAGTGAATCTGTGTGTTTGTGTGTGTGTGTGTGTGTGAGAGAGAGAGACAGTCCTCGTGTCGCCGATTAAGCTCCTGGCGTCGAACGAGGCTACCGTAATTACTAATTGTAGTATCGAGCCATGATTAGGGATTCACGTTGGTCGGTTCATCAACGACTCTTTCGTACCCTTCTCGTCCCAGCACCTTCCTTTCTTCCTTTCTTTTATTTATTTTTTCGCTGTTTTTTTCTATCTTCTTTGGCCTACCTTCTTCACGCTGTTACTCTCGAGAAACGAGAACGACGATGCTTGGACAACGTGGGTACTGTGGATCGGTTGAAGACATTCCTTCCATATGTATATATGTATGTGTGAACGCGTATATGTTGAGGATTGCTTCATTAGACAGGTGCCAGTGAAGTCGCAATGGCCTTGCCTCTTTCCTGCTATTGTAGATCCATTTCTGATTCTTTTGATAAAGTCCGATCGATTATTGATCGTTGTTTCCTTTTATATTTCATTCAAATGCATTAACATACTTACTTATTACTTACTTGTAATTTTGTTCACTTTCTTGTTTTTTGAGTTATTATATATATGTGCACACATAAGTATATATATTTATTCTTGTATTTATTTGAATTTATTTTGTTCATATTTTATTTTAAAAGAGGCGAATCGAGTTTCTTCCGAATATTTAGAATCCCGTCTAAAAGGATAAAACTGAAACTAAGAAAACATATGTGCAAAGTATAGGCGCGTACCAGGACCTGATATCTTCTCTTTATCCCAAGGCGGTAAGGAGAAAGCTTAGAGAGAGGATCTCTTTTACCTTTTATAGGTTATAGAAGGCGGTTTCGTGCCCATATACATATGTATGTATATCGTATGCAAAAACAACTAACAGGAATAAGAGAATCGAGAAAGAAAGAGAGAGAGAGAGAAAGAGAGGGGTTGTGTCAGGGTAGAAGAAGTCGGGGGAAGGGTAGAGATCGGATAATAGCCGTGTGCGGTGCAGGAGCCGGCGCAAGGCAGCCATCGACAAATGGCCGTGGCCATGCAATAAACAAGCCGCGCAATTAAGAGAGCAGGTTAATTAATGTGGACCAACTAGGAGGAAGGAAGGAAGGAAGGAAGGTAGGAAGGAGGGAAGGGTTCCAATGTTTCTTTCTCTCTTTCTCTTATATATCCTTTTTTTATTTTCTTTCTTTCCTTTCTACTATTCCTTTTCGCCTCTCTTTTTGTTTTTAGCTTCTTCTTTTTCTTCTTCCCTTTCTCTTTCTCTTTAATTCCTGTCTCTCTGTTTCTTTTATATTTCTTGTTTCCAATGTGGAAGACGTTGGCTGTTGCTTGCTACTACTACCACTATTACTACTACTACTACTATTACTTTGTTCCAGCTTCCTTTTTCAAAGGTTCGGGCTTAACTCGTTCCTCTCGTCACACAGTTCCTCTCTGTTTCTGTGTGTCGGCGGTGTAAGCGTAAGTTGCACGGTAGTTATCATGAACCGAACCCTTTTTTTTGCTTACGAAGGATTTGTAGAGAGGAAGAGGCAGGAAGGGCAGGTAGACAGGCAACACGTCACGAGATTTTCTTTCCGTCGTTCGACGAGTGACGTTGTCCCAACCCATGGGGTGTTGGGAGCAACAAGAAAAAGAAAACGATCAAGACGATGATGATGATGATGATGATGATGATGATGATGATAAGAGTGAGAAGAAGGAAGAAGAGAGACGTTACGAATGAAATAAAAAAAAATTGAATTGAAGGGTATGCGAGAAGAAGAAGAAGAAGAAGAAGTGATAGGGAGGGGGGTTCACTGAAGATCTTCGGGTCATTCATGAAATCGGGGAGTAAAATCAATTCGCCTCACGGTACGAAGATTCTCGTAAATTCTTCCGTTTTATCTCTTTCTTACATTTCACTCGTCCTTTCAACCAGAACCAAGTTGAATGGTTCGAAAAATCTGCTACGTTGTCAACGATACATCTTTTCCATCATCTGTCAACATTAAATATGTATATATCGTTCTATACGTCAAAGTTTATTAGTCAGAAAAAAAAGAAAATAATAATTCCAAAGAAAAATCTTCTTCCTCTACTTCTTCTTCTTCTTTTTTTCTATTTTTTAACTTTTAATATTTGTGACATCTCGAAGAAAAGTATAATGCCTTTCGGCGATCGGTTAGTATTTTGCAAAATTGGTACCCTACGTTAAATTCCCATCCATGTATTTAAAGTACGTTAAAAGGATAGACGGAAAATATGCGACAGTGATAATAATCGGTTATTTCCTGTCGTAAAAAAAAAGAGACCGGCAGCAGAGTGTATGCTTTGACGTTTTGACATTAACCGAGGTGTCGTGGGACGAGAAACTGGTGTGTAAATACACACCAGTTTCTCGTGACCACCATCACCACCACCACCGTGTGTCTTGCACTTGTTTTACCGGTCTAGTGAATGCCGAGTTAATTGTAAATACCATTTTTTCTCTAACACCCCCCTTCCAACCCCTTCCACTCGTTCTTTTCCTGTTATTTTGTTTTCCTTCATTTCGAGAATAATTTCGAAAATTTTCAACGATCAAATTAAACATATATTTGCTATATACGCAAAGTTGTTTTTTTTAAATCATTATTATCTTATTGCATAATCGCGAAATAAATAAATCGGATTCTAAAAAGCATTAGTAGAGAAGGTATACGAGCACGTAGAAGCAATGAGGAAACGCTGTGGGTACGTGTTGTTGAACGCACGATGCTTCTCAAGGCCGTGTTAGACCTTCACCTCTTGACACGAGAGTAGTACGTTCGAAGGTAGGTAGAGGTAGAGGATCGTGCGCAACGCCGGAATCCGTGAAGATTCGCTGTGAGGTTAGATCGGATGACCGAGTACTCCATGCACATTCTTACTGTAAATCGTAAGAAATAACATGAAATCTATTTAATTTTTTAATAACTATCATAGTATAATAACAATAATACAATCTATAATAATATTACACAGACGTTTTTCATTTTTTATAGTAATGAATATTTCTTTTTTTTTTTTTTTTCTACTATGATAGAAAGAATGAAATAAAATGAATATGAAAATGATAGAAAAGATGTTAGCAAAAAGGTACTTATTGCTAAAAGCATAAGTTAAAGGTAAATTTAAGGATAATGTTTTTAAAAAAGGACAAAAGAAAAGCCGCGATACTTAAACGCTGTCAGGGAACATCTAATAACTCTGGACCACCTACTAGTTCATGATTTCATAATCGACGCTCGCGGCGCGATGATGGCCGTAGAGAGCGGTTTTGTACGCGCCATTATCTTCGGTATCTGAGATTCAATTAGCTTGGTAATTTCAACGAATCGTTTGCTCTCCAAGTACTTGTATGTAATAGTATCATACTACCAGACAGACTGGACATACTACTACTACTACTACTACTACTACTACTAAAAAGCCTTTTACCGATCGTGTTTCCGTTACACCAATAGAAATCCTTGTCCTTGGTTGATCGTTAATTTAATCGGAAGTTCATACGACTAAATATCATAAAGATAATTTTATTTCCTCCAAGTTAAATATAAAATAATAGATATAAATACTACTTTCTCGAGACAAAATTATGATCCATTGTTTAAGATCATTCTATTTATAGTGATCGAATAATTTTTGCATCTTAGAATAAATCTTTATTATCCTACCTACACGTTATTCATTTAACATCATGAAAGGGATAGTTCACGATTTTACGACACCAAAATTCTTGATGATATGTTAATAGTTTAGTTACGTGATTATTATAGATCTTCTTAAAAGAAACTTTTACCTTTACATTCTTGAAGAGACTAGGTAGAAGAAGACTAGCATGATTCTTTGATGTGACTCATCTCTTCTATTTTACACTCTCGTACAATCCATTTTCTATTTCATTATTCCCCTTCGTTCATACAACGTGTTGTATTATTTGCAATTCACTTTATAAGCACGTCAAACGGCCTTAGGATTTCATAGTGAATAGCATCTAATTGTTGATAGTCTTTTTCTCTTTTTCGATACGACCTCATCTTTTGTCCTTTGCTCCTTGGCCTCTTGAATCTCGCGATTATGTTCGACAGACGCCCACGTAACGTCGATGAGCTCTTGTTCTCCATGTACGAACCACACCAGCAAGCAATGGTCCAATCAGTTTCTTGATCGATAGGCTAATCGTTTTACGGTACATTGCTTCTATCGATACAGAAGCAAATGAAAGAAAGAAAAAGAGAGAGAGAGAGAGAGAGAAAGATGGAAAAAATCAGGAAGAAAAGGTGGGATATTAATTTCAAATAATCGTTTCGAGATATGTCTGTAAATGTGGTGGGCGTTTTATTGAACAATATTTTTGTTTTTTTTTTTTAATATAAAATCGAATGTACGCGCGATCTATTTCAAAAGTTGTTCGTATTATTTGTGTTAAGTGGGGTGCCGTGCCGCGTGACAGATGAAATTAACATAATCGCGTTTACGATAAGTATCCTATTTCCAATGAAGGATAAGAGGCAAATGTGTTTCGACGTTTGAACGTTTAAATCTATACGAGATTGGACGTTATAAAAGAAATCGTATCGTTAAAATTCGATTGGTAGTTGTTGGTATTAAAAAATATTATCCCAATGATTTTCCAATCGGAATCGATTGTCACGTTCGTGTAAAACGGACGACTTTACCGTTCTCGACCAGGCCCCAGGTGGGGGGTACCTCCACAGTCATGGGAATCGATTCTTGACATTCACGAGCCAACGCGTTACCCAGCAATGCCAATCGATTATGTAGCAGAATGATAGATTAAAGACGCGTGCGTACCGTTCAACAGGGGCGTGTAATGGTATCTGCGTGCCGCATATTTTACTTCGGAGCTTAATAGCTTTTCAAACGAGAATTCAAAGTAATATAATCTAGTATACGAAAGTATATTTTACGTGTTAAGATTTTTAAATGGGAATAAAAATATTATATAATGTGTCTTTCCTATTGCGAAAGAAGAAAATTAACGATTTATGTTTATACTTGTGTGTTAAATACTACGTCTAATGTGTTGGTTAATTGTATTATTTTTTTGTTGTTTGAAATATCAATGAGAGACTAGAGGAATGAAATATGCGAAAGATAAGCAAATACGATGCAAGATAAATCGTATAAGTGTACGTTTAATAGTAAAACGATATGCTGATATTATATCGAGAGGAAAGATATAGAATCGATAACAGAAAAAGGTAGAACTACACTATAGCCGTGACCTCGATCTAACAGGTGCATTTCTAATAGATTATCTATCGTTGACGGTCGATGATCATTTTACTAGGCGTGTAACAACAACTCGTCAATACTTTTCGCATCTTTTACAGCACTATCGGCATTGTAGATAGAAAGTTAAAGTGAAAGCTAAGAAAATTCGAGTAGTTGACTGGCATCATCAAATTTATATCAACTGTAGGTATACAAACGTTTTATATCCAATCTATCAGAAATACCAGAGCTATGATTTCTTTTCCCTGTTGAACGAATATCAGATAGAAAAAGCAAGATAGGTTCGAGCCCTTTCTCTAAACTCAACGAGGAAGCAATCAAATAAGACCTAAAAATTCGCCCCAATACTAACCCTGTAATTTGGTAATCCAATAAACGAGCCAACTTACGAAACTATCGTTCGAAGTTAATCCGTAATAATCGACGATCTTTCAGCGGCTTTTACTCGACTCATAAATCACATGGGTTTTACATAGAGATACACGTAAGAAAACATACATAATACTAAACCTATATATACTCACACATATAAAAGGAGACAGGTACATCGAAATGATCGGTCGTCGTTAGATTTTCTAAAGGTCATAAGCTCGGTCATTAAAGCGAGTCTATCAAAAGTTCCTATTTCTTGGTCTCCCTCTAACCGCAGACGGATAATTTGATCGATGCCTATACTATCCTTCCTAGTAGTTGGTAGTAGCACGTTCTCACCCTTTCCCAACGGGGGACGTCAAAAAGGCAAAGTCCTTTTTCATCCTAATGCGTCCCTGATGAGATTCATCCCTTCACCCCCTTCTCCTTCTCTTGTCATACTTTTCTCTTTTTTTGTTCTTTTCTTTTCCTCTTTTTTATAACTCGCCTCGATTACTCGGCTTATCGATACGAACGATTATTTCGCTCGTCACGTTCGTCATCGTCTCTGCGGGTCACCCGACTGGAAGCTTTTTACCTGCCAACGCAGCCAGCCAGCCAGCGGCACGTAGGAAAGATTCTTGAACGAGCAGACGGTTGGCGGTAATCTTCTGACAAGCGTCACTACTACCACCACCACTACCACCACTACCAACACTACCACCCTACTCACAATCACTACTCGTGCTGTTGCAGTTGCTATTACAGACGTACATTGCCGGATAATCTTGCTTCCGAGAGTCTTTCTCTATCTTTTCTTTTATTTCCTTTTTTTATTTCTTGAAGCATCACTCGTGCTGGAGGCTAATCTTTCAGGGAAAGCTGATATTATCCCCTCTAACTTGTGTAACACTCTCTAGCGAAAATTTCACTCGAAATTGGATATTTAAAATTTACAAACGCGTGCTTTTCTTTTAAAGGATTTGATTGGTGATATATATATATATATATATATATATATATATATACCTACTTACATACGTATGTTACGTACTTCGTTTCTGTTAAACTATGCTTTTCTTGGAAAGCAAACCTACCATGGGACTCGTTAAATTCGAGCAAAGGAGAACGCAACAGGAAGAAACACCAAAAGGAATTTTAGTTCGTTTCAAGAGTTACACACGGCAGCTGTTTTCCTTTTCTCTCTTTCTCTCTTTCTCTTTATAAGAGCGAGTTTCACCGCATGCATATAACGTTTTTTAAAAAAAAAAATCTTCTACTGGACGTAAGACGACGCTCGTAACTTCCATCTCGTGCGGATCTTTCTCTTATGTCGGACTTAACTCGCCTAGGGCGAGAGAACCGAGTAAAAGCGGGTAGTAAAGCACGGGGACGATTGAAGATGAACACGAAAGCATAGATCGTATGCAAGTCGAACAGAGGAAACGAGACGAAAGAGAGTTAGTAGTGGTAGTAGTATACCTTCTTCCTAGATTTATTTTTCTTTTTATCCTACTTCTACTATACTTCTTCTTGTTCTTTAACGTTCATCCGAAACAAGCCAAGAGGTAGAGGTATAAAGAACGGGATGACATTAGAGGCACATTAGCGTGCACCACTCATCGTCCAGCTGGTGGTAGTCTACTCGGTTCGGTTAATTACATGCCGATTCTTAGCAAGGATCATCCTTGTACAATACTTTACATCCTTTCTATATTCTTTCATTTTATTCTTCTGCTTTTTCTTTATACATTCAACTAAAATTTCTCGAGTTATTCGAGATAATATTTGTTAAACTTTTTCTCATAAATATATCGATATAAATATGATTTTATTGTAGCGTTTTCGGTTTATCAACCAGTTATAATTTTTCTCTTTTTCTTTCTTTCTTTTAAGATCTGACGTAGAAAGATCTACGCACGAATTCGTTCGCAGTACCGCGAAGCACGCGAGAACAGATCTACTTCCCTATGCGGTTTCTTTACCAGCGGGTGTTCTCCCTCGCCATCTTGCTCACTTCGTTCATTCGAGGAACGAACGTATATGTTCGTACGTTCATTCGAGATCTAGCCGACTCCCGACTGCGTCGAGAATCGAAACGGTTGAAACGTTTCGGTTTGAACGATTCGCAGCTTGGTTTAATATCGTCGATCGGTGTGTGCAAGGGGTAACACCATTCCAACTTCTTCTAGTTAAAGAAAGTATTTTCCTATTCTTGATCTAAAAGAATTTTTTTTACAAAATAACTTTACTATAATGAAACGACAACGACAACAAATCAAGAGAAAATATCATTTTTGTATTCTTCATCGTCACTACTTTTCTACAATTTATTTGATCAACACACAAATAATAAAAGAAAAGAAATAAAAATGTATTTGAAAATCCGTGGGATATAAATCATGGAATGAATTGTAACAGAAAAAATGTAACGAGTTCCTTTGGAAGAATACCATTTCCTAATGGTACCAACCACCATACGCTTTAGATGTCCCCAGAGTAAACTAAGTGAGGTATTCAACTTCTCGCGAAAACTGTCGGTTGATTGTCGTCGGCCGTTACAAACTCACTCCGATGACACTTGACGGTACTCGAACGAAACTCTTCTACTTCTTCTTCCTCTTCTTCTTGTTCTTCTTGGTGCATAGTTTTCATCGAGGAGGATCGGGTCCTCGAGTATGACGAAGAAGAAGAGTAAGGACGAAGAAGAAACACGATGGAAGCGACGATTATGGCAGACTTCTCTTCGACAATTACAGCTCGAGTGGCACCGTAAGAGACAGGTGGTAAGCTTACGTTCGCCATCTTTAACTTTATTCGTTTTCTATCTCTCTCTTTCTTTCTCTTTCTCTCAGTCCCTATCTCTTTCTCATCTTCCTTATCCTCTTTTACTTCGGCGTCCAGAGCGACTCTCGTAAACTTATGACAGGGCACATATTTTTGTATTTATGTCGCAAGATAAGCACCAACGGTTAACCATAAATACCGCGGCACATCTTGGCATCAAGAGCAAAGCCATTTTCGTTTTAACCGGTACGCCGCAGTGCGGCACAGTGCTGTGCAGTGCGGTGCAGTGCAATGCACAACCAACCGCGTTTGCAGCGGTTTTATCTCACTCAGGGGTTACAAGTTGCCTTTTTCTTTCGAGTGGACAAGCGCGAGTGGATAATAACGGGCCTTGAGAGAATACCAGGAGGGGATAGTGCAATTCGTTCATTGATTCCGAAGTTTAAGTAGAGGATTATTCTCTTTGAGAGGAACGTTAACAACTAAGGATTGATGTTGTTCGAAAGTCGACGAAAGTTTCCGTAAGACAGGACAGGACAGGACAGTACAGGACAGGATAGACATGATTAAAATAAAAGAGTTTAAAGGAGAGAGAAAGAGAGAGAATCCTTTAAAGGATCGACGATTTGTACGAAGGGCCGAGCGAAGACACGTTGCGCGTCGATAAACGTATGGTTGGATGGGCCCCCGTGAATCGAATAGAAGAAGAAGAAGAAGAAGAAGAGGAAACCGCCACGGAAACTCGATGCGAGATCTTCGTCGTCAAGGGCCGAGGATAATCGACTTAACGACGAGGCTTAACGACTTCTCGGTAACGGTTTCGCAAAGCTTCGTTCCTTCCTTCCATCGTCATCCTCATCCTCATCGTCGTCGTCGTCGTAGTCCTTCGTCGTCGTCGTCGTCGTCGTCGTCGTCCTGACATTACGATCCAAAGGGAATTCTAAACTTGGGTCTCTCTCGTCCATATCCCTCTTGAAGTTGGGTACACCTACCTATAGGGGTCCACTGAGCGATCAAGACACGGCTCTATAATGCACGCTCGACACCGCCATACGTGTCATGGGGGGGAATCGATCCGATCCGGTTGTAAGTTGACCTGACCATAAGTCCAGAGTTGATCGAGCTTGCTCGTCAAACGAAAGAGAACAGAGTACTTAGCCTTGCATACAGGAAGCTCCAATAAACCCCTCGATGTTGTCTCGCTTTTGTCATTGAACCCTTTTAGCGTGTTTTATTTAGGCCCCTTCGTTTCCATCACCTCTTTCTCTTTCTTCTTCTTTTTCTTCATTTTCATTTTTTCGTAGTCTTTTTTACGTGCATCGAAGAAGGTGTCAATTTCCAAAATGGACATCTCAGAAATTTCTGATCTTCTTTTCTTACTCTTTTTAAACCTTTCCAAATTTGTGCACGCATCAGGTGCCTATCTTTTAGCAAGCAAGCAAATTTCGACCGTTCATCGTAACGACCAGTATGATTTAGCGAGAACAACCTGGATTACTTAAAAAGATATGATGATCAGACAGGTATTATTCTTATGTTAGATTCGCTGATGTAAGCATTCGAAGGCATTACTCCTGTCTGATTTACGGTACAACGAGTTGTACTATATGTATATATGCATATATATATATCCTTTAACGTTTTCCTTAAACGAGCATGCTTCTTCTTCTTCTTCTTCTTCCTTCAATGATGATTCGCGATTCTTCTTGAGGTTTGCTTCTTAATATCTAAAGCGTAATTTAATTATAGCGCTTATCAGCCACTTAGAAACTAAAACTCGCGCTATACTAATGGATACCTGCAGATTTAGTATCCGGGTCCGAGATTCTTCTTTTTCTTTCTCTTATTCTCTCATTTTGTACCTTATAAGAGAACGAGAATAATTGCTGTGTGGTTTCACGAGCCGTGATTAGCGGCTGTCACGCGAACTAAAGAAAGAAAGAAAGAAAGAAAGAAAGAAAGAAAGAAACGTTACGGAAGAGAACGTTCGTCGTTGTCTTCCATCTTTTCGAAAGGTATACACGTGTACAATAAATACGTACATACACATAGGACATAGGTCTTTTGATTAATGCGTCGATAATTTAATTTATTGTCTGTAATCATCGGTCTCGTTCTATAGAACTTTTTGAGACAAATTCGAATTGGTTCGATTTTAAACGCTTCGATGTTGAAAACAATTAATTCAAGGTTGCTTATTTGAGATAGAATTTAAATACGAATGTGTAGTTTGACACGTAACCAATAAACTTTCTGTCCTATTATTTTATTTGATTTGATTTATCTCGTAACTGACATGATATATTACTTATAACTATCTTAAAACTATGTCGTTTAATTTATATACTTTAAAATAAATATTTTACGTAACTTAAAAAACATTACTGGATTATACTGTAAACCCTCCGGTCTAACTCGAGCAAAGCAATACACTGGTTTAACGATAACAACGGCATCGTCCAATCTCCTTTCTTTTCCATTTTTTTTCAGTATCGTGACAACCTGGCGAACGGCTCGGAGCGTGACTCCCCTTGGAGTTGTGGGGGTGGTGGCGGCAGTGGCCGTAGACCCCTCACCTCCATTATCGAACACCTACGCTTCTCCAAAGGCAGACTTCACAATGGTGAGTCAGATATCGAGTATCTTTATCATTTTTTTCTTGACCATTTTCGTATACCGTAAAAATATTAATCTACTACTTAAATATATTGAACAATGTCACATGGAAAAAAAATCTTCGACTAGACACGTAATTAGAAGAAAAATAAAATGAACTTAACGCGAAATAATTTGATCAAATCTTTTGATCGTAATCATCATCTTCGTTGTTTGTTAGAATCGTTGTTGTGTTGCATTTCTCATTGGTTATTCTTAATTCCTCATTCTCGGTAGTCGCTTTGTATACTAGCGCGCCATTAGTAATAACGAGCCCACGGTCGCTGCCATAAACGCAAGAATAACGATCCCAACGTGCTCGGTAGGGGACAATAAATAATCAGGAGGAAAATATCGGCGAAACGAGACGCAAACGACGATTCGTTCTCCCGGTGACTTGAGGTGCTCGCTGCAACGAGACGACTCTCTTTCTCTTTCTTTCTTTCTCTTGCTCTCGTGATGTCTTCATTCCAGATAATTAGAGGCACGGACGAGCATAAGCGAGACGTACCGCTTCTCTTCGCTACGCGCTGATTCTCTCGAGTGAAACGAAATTCCTTCTCTTCCTTAATCCCCCCTTTCTGCCCCTTTTTACTCCATCTCTTCTGTTTTCTCTCTATCTTATTTTTATTTATTAATGAATTGGCTGAAAATCCTTTTCATCGTGATAAATAAATTCGCGTTCCGGTTATGCGTTCACGCCCGAGCGACAAATTTGTTTTGATTGGTAGGGCAGATAAACAAAGGACGAACGAGAATAAGGTGCACGATAAAAAAAGAAAAAAAAAACGAAGAAGGTGTCACGGTCGAAGAAACGTGGTAGGGAGGGAGGAAAGGGTAACATCGATCGCGATTAGCGAATAAGTTTTTCGAACGAGTCTCATTAGGTACGGGCAGGCTCATTATTACGTTATCAACGTCCTCGGGCACGCATAATGGAGATCGTACGTATTTACGAGGGGTTATCCTTCCTCTCTCTTTCTCTCTCTCTCTCTCTCTCTCTCTCTCTCTCTTCATCTCATAGCTGTTTGCCGTTCCTACAAAAGCCAAGAGATCCAGCCGAGGCAGTAACAATAATCCTTATCCAGTGGATAATTGTGCTCAGGTAGGATTTATAGAACGAGTCTGGGTACCGATCCTATCTAACGATCTGCACCATTGAGCTCATACGATACAGGACCTCAGGGAATAAGGATTCATTCAAGACGAGTTCGTTCGTTCGTTCGTTCCTTCGTTCTTTCGTGTTCTTTAGTGATGGATCTTGGATCGATGATCGAAATCCCAAGTACGTCTTGTCAGAACGAACGTTCATCTGTATCATAGAATAACGCATTCGTTATACTTGGTAGAACTAGTACTAGGTAATAACCGATACACGTTGTGCTTGAAAGACATTTGCGGAGTGTTCAACATCCTCATAGTTAAAAAGAAGAGGAAAAAAAGGTTAGGTTGTGTCTGTGTGTCGTGTATATACACAGGACTGAAGTTAAGTATAATACCAACCTACGCGATTCTGAGATAATCGTTCGGCTACGCATCGTTCGATACGACGCGTGTCATTACGTCTTGGATGACATCATACGGTGGTTGGGTACTGTTTGCCTCCCGGCAATCTTGTTCTCTCTCTCTCTATATATATATATACATCTCTGTTTCTCTTTCTTTAGCTCGTTCTCCTTTCGATATAAAGTAACTAAGCTCATTCTGTTCCACCTAATAAGGTACTCCATCGATGAACCAGTAAGATAGATTCGCGTGTCATTAGAGATGATTTCAATCCGAATTGCTTGATGATCGATCGATAAAGTAAAGAGAACTACTCTACTTAGATAGTTTTGTAAGATCGATTTTACTCTATAACAAATATACTTTTTTCTTCAGTTTTCTTTTTTTTCTTAGTCTTTGAACTTGTCTCAATCGCGACAGGAGGAGTAAAGCAATGAATTTAATTGGAAACGATCGCGAGAAAGATACTTAAAACTCGATCGATTTATAGGAATCTTTGGATCATCGATGCTTGTAGGGGCGTTATGTAAATAGAAGTTGAGGGTATTATATTTCGGGTACAATCTTTTTCGAGGCTATTTCGTGTTACCTTAGATCCACATCTCGATTTAGTTCGATTCCGGTCCAGCAGAACTTGGAAGCGTGGATTCGACACACGGCGGCATTCGAAACTTAAGAGGTGGTGCTGCCATTGGTTGGTTGGTTGGTTGGTTGGTTGTTGGTTCTGCGTACACTCGCCAGGATGCACAGGCGCACGCACAATTTATAATGCAATTAGAGCCTCGGATGGTAGCGCTCGGATTTATGGCAGGTAGGAATCCACTGCAACGTATAGTGGTTGTTGGGGTCGGCTAAAAGGTGGAGGAAGAAGCAGAAGAAGAAGAAGAAGAAGAAAAAGAGGAAGAAAAAAATAAAGAAGAAGAAGAAAAGTGGAGGCCTGGCTATATACCCGAAGGAATGAGTTATATGCCTCCCGCGGTAGCCGATGCATTATTTATCGCTCGGCTTTTCATTATTTCTCCTCCTCGTACGTATGAAGTAGTATACACGAAAGCATTCACTTCGCGAACTCGAATATTATACTTTATTTAAAGAATATTCCACGCGTGCACGATCAAACTTCATCAAAATTACCAGCTGATTGCTTCAATCTTATTTTTATCTTTTTTCCTATTTTTTCTTTATTATTTTTCATTTTATTATCATTTGAATATACACCTCCCTCGTTAAATTAGACTACGTATATTTAACACTCGTCGAATTTTTCTGTCTATTTTTAAAGTAATTCGTTATTTAGCTTTCGTATCCGTATTTTCAAGCTTCGGTAGAAGCTTGAAAAAGTTCTCGAAGTAGGAGAGAGAGCCCCCTTTCTCTATTATTAAGCGCAATAACTTACGTCGGTGTTACGATGCTAATGAGGATTCCTCTAACACACGATACGCTTATTTACCGTACCAGTATTACCGTATCTATATATACATATGTACAGTACACATCGTTGGACTCACATGAGGTAACTTTACTTATTTTCATTCTGTGAACTTTATTCTCAAATAATCAGCTTAACTCTCATGGATCTGAATCGTGCACGAATCGTACGAAATCGAACGAATCGAAACGATTGCTGCTGCTGCTGCTGCTGCTTTCCTTTTAGCATTCGTAATTATGCACCTTTGTCTTGAGATACTCCTTTCTTTCTTACTTTCCTTTTCTTTTATTTTATTTAAGCTCAGCCCCCACGATCCTCTCCCTCCCACCACCCTTTTTTTTTTTTTATTCATCGATAGTTCTCGCAAGAATGAAGTCGTTAACGAGCTAGCTCTACCAAGGAAACCGTTCGAACGTACGTACGTACGCGGTTATACGACTTTATCGGTGAAACCGCATACCAGAAGTCACTCCGACTGCCTTTTATCTCGGCAACGAAATCGCTTGAACAAGATTAATTGTAGTCGAGTGAAAGCACGACAAGATAATAATTTATTTCGAACGAAATGGTGAAATATTGAAACGTTAAGAGTTAAGCGCGAGCCGCAAGCAAAAGTTTGCCACGACTATAATCGTCCCTTGAAAATCGCTTTTAAAGATCATCTTCCGATTTTTTAATGTATCCTTTCTTTTATTTATCTTTTCGTTCTTTTTTTTTTGTTTCCTGCCCCTCAGTCGCTACTTTTCTTCATGCAAAGTCGTGAAACGTAAAAAGGAACTGTAGTCGCAAAATATATAACTTGTGATTTAACTATGGGGTCCCATCAAGAACTAAAGATATTGTACGCAAGAAAGATGAATAGATTGAAATATATATATAGATAGAAAGAGAAAGATAGAACGTGTACGTAACGAATGCTGCGCCTCTATATACACTGGAGCCTCCCCCCTGGCCCCTGCCCCCCCTGCCCCCCCTCATATCCTTAGAAAGTTCGTGGTCGTGAAGATAATTGCTTCTTAGAACAAAATTACACGCTCTATTCTTCGCGTTCATCCCACTTTAGAACAAAGAAGATCGATCGACGAAGACACGATGGAATTAGAAGGTGTGTATTATACGGCTCCACAGAGTCATCTGTGAAAAGAAACACGTCGAAATCAACACGACGATGAACGATTACTTCCATTCGTTTCTTCGTTCCTTCTAACGAAGGTTAATGCATTCGATTATCGAATATGTCGTTCCGTTGTCTCGCACTTTCTAATATCGAGTTGTAAATTCTAACGGGTTACTGTAAAAATAATCTAACAAGTGTTAATGTTAAACAGATTGGAATGATTCAGTTAACGATAATAATACGAAAAATATATATATATAGTAAATATATAATTTCATATGTAATTTGAAGGCAAAAAAAAAAAAAGGAAAATCGAGAAGAATCCGAACGATGAAGTGCAAAAGGAGACGAGTAAAACTAACCGTTAATCGCAAATGTAATTACGATTATACTTCATTGATTACACCGCGGATCGTGTGCACCTTTTCTTTACACCTTTCTTGGCACATAGACGAACGAACGATTTACGGGGCCGTGTTTCAAACGATTCCGTCGAACCGTTCTTCCTTTCGCGAGTAATTTAACACGATTTAACCTGATGGATATCGTTTTTAACTACGACATAATGACTAGTGTCTGTTTTTAATCGAGACGAGTTATAATAGGTAGAATGATAGAACAATTTTTCTTACTTAAAACGTGACCGAAGAACTAAATTTTCTATTAAAAATATAATAATAATAATAATAATAATAATAATAATAATAATAATAATAATAAAAGATAAATTATATTAATGTGTACATTAATGACGATAAGTATCTCAATATACCTCAAATAAATTTGTCAATTTCTTATCGTATCATTTATATTTAATTGGATTGGAGGAAAATAATTAATTGGTTGTAAGATATTACCGTCTTATTATAAGTTTGTAGATATAATACTTGTAACAAAGTTACATTTCAAAAATATAACCAATAATTTTTTGTATAAGTAAGTTTTACAAATTAGCTTTATTCAAACTTTCGATTGGTATATGGTATTTATAAAAAAAAATATTTAGCAATAAAAAATGTCATTTAGAAACGAGCAATTACAAATAATAATATTAATAATAATTAAGTAACATAGTTGAAAAATATGAAGGTAGTTTAGTCGAAAGGATCAGGACAGACATTGGTGGCCTTTAACACGACGTATTTAAATCAATGTAACGCCATACGACGTTACGTTACATAGTCTCCCATTAACCTCACCTAACGCAACTCTTAATCGAGTGAAAGTTCTTGATGCCAGAGGACTTGATGATAGAATATCCTTAAGAACGTTGCAGGTAAGGCAACCTAAAGAACTCACTTATAACCAGGACTTTATCCGCGTACCTTTTTGGTTTGGTTTAACACATTGAATGAAACGAATAAAGAAGACATTAATAAAAAGCGTGTTTTTCGTGACGACATGGAGAAAACGTTGGTGAAGTTGAAGGAATACAGAGTTAGGGAACTAAATGGTTGGCTGGGGGTGACGTAAAGGGATGGAGATGAAGGAAGAAGATTCAACGAAAGGGAGAATACAATAAGAAGCTTTACCGGTGGGTAATGGATGCTGGGAGTTGTTCTCTGAAGCTTGGACGTTGTAACGGATGAGACGTTGCTCCGGATGCTGATGTTGCTATCTTACTTCTTCTTCTATTGTTGATTTTTATTTTCGGATATATGGCGTGTCCTATCTCGAAGGGAGGATCGGTGAGGATTGAATAAAAAGCAAGCAAGTGTTGTTGTATATGAGTGAGCGGGGGTGGGGGGTCAGAGAAAGAAAAGGGTCAATATAGATAACGCAGAATGATATCTTGATAAAGTATAAGGAATATTGCAAGAAGTAACTGTAGATATGTCTAGGTTTTTTATTATTTTTTTTTTTCTATAACAAGTTGGGGTACTTTAAAAAGATAAGAGATGTTCCATTTACAAAGTCCAAGGTCTCAATTTCGATTAATCTTCTTTTAAATATCTGTCTTCTTATGACGAATAGAAATAAATAAAATGAACCTTTTAACTTTTTTTAACCGAATCGATGATTGGATAGTTAGAGGAAGGCATGTTTTATAGTGTTAGATCATTAGATGATAAATATTGTAATGTGTCGTAGGAAGTAGTTCATAAAAAAAAAAAGATATCTTTGATCTTAATCTAGTAAGTGTACCGATCGATTGAAATAATATAATAAAAAGGTTTTTCAGACGGTTAACAAGGCCCGCGGTTGGTTACTTCGTTTCTTCCTTTCAGAGTTTATATCTCGCGTATCCTTCGTAATGTTCGAACCATTAGTCGTTGTCAGCCACGTCCGGTTACTTTTTCTTTTTATATTTCTTCTTCTTCTTCTTCTTCTTCTTCTTCTTCTTCAACTTCTATCTCTTCTACATTGGCAAGCGAGAATCAGGAATCTAGGCGCCCGAGATCAAACTCGTAAATAAGTTTATACGTTTCTCTGTCATCGGTGAATAGTTTTGTACCTGATATCCAAGTGGAAAGTAAATGCAAAAAGAAAAAAGAAAAAAAAAACAAAAACTCAAGGAACTTGAAAGAGTCAAAGGACACAGAAGTTTCTCTCTATCCAGTTTCTATCTTTTTTCCTTTTTAATTCTATTTCTTTTTCTGGGTTTTTTTTTTCACGTCACGTTTGATCGCTTCGCGAATCGAATGGGTACTCGGCGCTTTCATTGAATCTCTACCTCGTTCACGTGGCTTATTAACTTTGGCATTTATGACCCTTTGAACCCCGTCGATTCTAGTCGGGTAGCTCGTTTTATTGCCCGGTTTATTGCGCCGCACCGACGCATTGAATTAAGACTTCACCGAGATTGTCGTCGGACCCAGGATACATAATTCATTCCAAAAAGGATAAGAAATAATCATTGGATACCTAGTAGATTTAGTTGCATTTCCCGTATCATCATCTTCTTACGATGGATCGAATCAATAGTATGGTAATTATTATTATCTTTTTTTTTTTTTATGAATCGTGAGATATTATGATCCCTTTCYATTTGTAAGGAAAGATACAGTCTCCGTCGAAAGTGTACGAACAAGTTGAAATGAAAATAAATTAAAATGCAAACAAACTTTGAAAAGGGTTGAGAACATGGGAATCTG
>NW_015149090.1:28721-57441 GCF_001465965.1 Polistes dominula
TGGCCGATTAATGGTAGTTGATCCTCGGCCGATTAATGGTAGTTGATCATCGGCCGATTAATGGTAGTTGATCATTGGCCGATTAATGGTAGTTGTATAAAAATTTAACTGCCCGTCTGTATTCAAATTTTTATTAGTCTAGATAATTCTTATTAAAGTGAATATTATGAATAAAGACTTCATTTTTACAAGTTGAAAATAATTTATTTATTTAGCTTACAGTTAAGTTTTAAATTAAAAAAATCGAAAATATAAAAATAGAAAAAATTTATGTCGAGAGAGATCTTTTTTTTCGCCCATGCTCTCGGTCATTACTTCCAGAAAGCCATCTCCCAACTTTTCCAGCAAAATTTTTACATTCATCCGAATCACCAAATATTTCGGCAACTACGTCTGTAATATAAGAAAAAAAAATTATAAATTCAATTCTACATACTTAACTTGAGAATACTTTTGATAAACATTGATTATTTTTACAGTACCTCTCATGCATTGAAAAGTTTCAGTACTGCTGAAATTTAGTTTTCCAATTCCTTTTACAATTTTTCCTGTACCTGAATAATGTTTTTCAACACTCTTAGTCATTACAGCAGATGCCATTTTACCTATGCATCCTCTAGCCGTAGTCTGACCATAAATTAAAACACGAAGAAGATCCAACTAAAAAAAAATATATATATTAATTTGTGTGAAATCAATATAATGTAAATCGTTATTAGATTAAATGTAAATTTTACCAATGCTTGTTTTTTTGATTCTGAGCTTTTTAGCTCATCATTAAATTTTTTAAACTCCTCCAAATCGGTACAGGGCAATTTAACATTTTATTTTGTTGTTGGATCCGATATGTTCAGCCGAGGAGTTCCAGACATATTACTAGCTAGCAATGTGTTTTTCAACTCATCAAAATTTTTTTTAAGATCTTTCTGTAAGCTTTCTTTTTCACTAGCTACATTTCGTTTAAATGAATCCTCTATATGGCTTTTAATTGAATCCTCTATATGGCGTTTAAATGAATTTTCTAGATCATTTAGTTTTTTTTCGAAATACACCTTGAAGGATTCTAGAAAAAGAAAAGTACCTTTAAAATCTATATCTTTTTAAAGTATCGAGAATTTTGATCGTTAATATAATTTTGATTAGAATTTAATCTTACGAAAGTCAAATACTTCATCACTTTTATCAATTGGCCCTAATGTATCATTCTGTGATTCATCTGTAAAATAAATTTATCAAGTTTTCATAGTATTACACGTAAATTATAAGAATTTTTCAAAAAGCTGCAACTTTTTAAATTAAAAATATCTAATTCGTTTAATTAATTTCATCTAATCATTATCAATCATACTTAGTGAATCTTTAAAAATATCCCAATCAGTAATTTAATACCGGTAGGTAAAATTAGAAAATTTTCAATATTTAAATAAATTTTCCAGCTGTCAAACAACTAGTCAGATTAAATTAAATTGATTATTTAAATAATTTTCACTTAAAATACAATTTTTTAAATAATGAACAAAATTAATCATATTTTGATCAATTTTTTTTATCCAATAATTGAATTATATTAATTGGTTTTTTGTAAGAAATCAGAGTTCGTTTGATTGATAATTTTTTATATCTCTGATTTGGTATCTGAATACAAAAAATACCGTACCATTATTTATTTCTGGTTTCACTCCGCTAGTGCTCTCATTACTTTCGTCGGCCGTACTCTTCATGTCCATAGTTGTTAATGCACAATTTAAGAGTCTTTGTCCTTGTTTAAAATTATCTATTTTAACATAGATTAGGAGTCTCATAATATACTTATTATAGTTGATATTAAATAAAGGTTTCTGATTAATCCAAAAAAAAAAAAAATTAATGTTTACCTGCGTAAGCTAGAATTTGGATGGTGTATGTTGGCCAATCTTTTTTCGCATCACTATATTCTTGAGCATATTTTTTCAGATTAGCATAATCATTTTGTGGTGGATATTGGCATAGAAATTCATCACTTATTTCCGTTATCCACTTGCTTGGTATTAAATCAATATCTTTTTTATCATTTGAATTATTATCTACGAACTCAATTACGGCATACATATTTTTTTCACCAAAGCTTGCCATCTATTAGTAAATATATTAAATCAAACAATTAATATTATTTAAATCACTTTAGCTTTACCAATCATAAATCAATTAATAATTAATTTAATTAATTAATTATACACTTACCTCATAAATTTTAGAATATTTTTTTGAACACTATACTATATAATTTTGAACTAAATAATGATACTAAAATATAATAAATAATACTAAAATTTGAACACTATATAAATATATAGAATATCTTTATGAACACTAATAATTATTCTAGAAAATAGGAAGGAAATTTTATAATAGTTTTAGATGTTTCTTCGATGACGTCCAATAGAGAAGTAATAAGATTTTTCTTTTGTAAGATTTTGGTTTTGCTTCGTAGTTATCGCTCCTGGTTTTATATGTGTGTGTTTGTGCGCGACTGCGTACTACTAAGCGGGAAACCGTTGTCTTTCGATATTCGAAATGTTTGTAGAAATACCTGTTTACATCTATTTATATGATAACACCTTTATTCTATGCTAATGTGAAAAATGTATTTATTCTTTTCTAGAAATACTCTCATTTCTTCATATCRTAWSAACAGAGGACRGCATTTCTTATACTTTTACCTAACCGAAAAAGACATCTTCGTTTAATTTAAAATATGTATTTATACTTATAAGAAGGTCGTTTTTACCTTTTCTAGAAACATCTATTTTCTATTATATATATATACGAGATTCTATTATATTCTATTATATATATATATATATATATATATATATTTATTCTATCCTATAAATACTCTCACTTCTTCATATCATAATAACAGAGGATAATAGTTTTTATACTTTTACCTAACCGAAAAAGACATCTTCGCTTAATTTAAAATATGTATTTATACTTATAAGAAGGTCGTTTTTACCTTTTCTAGAAACATCTATTTTCTATTATATATATATACGAGAACACGTATTTATTCTATCCTATAAATACTCTCACTTCTTCATATCATAATAACAGAGGATAATAGTTTTTATACTTTTACCTAACAGAAAAACATCTTTGCTAATCCTACATRTGATCAACGAATGCTAAYATCGATGRTMGTTCATGAAAGTGGTTATAAAATAAAATTAAGAATWCAAATAYTACAAGGTACGAATATAGCTAAATAGTAATTAGTAAATCACTTATAAATAGGACACTCGCACAATTGGCGTAGCAAAGTTCGAAATTAGTCGTCACTAGGACGTGACAGCCTCTAGTACTTATTTAATCATTAAAAATAAAAATAAAAATGTCAGAAAAAATTTATTTTCTAAATTTATTTTCATCCCCGTCTATATTTAACTCAGCCCCCTTTCAGTTACAAGCTTCTAACTTTAAACAGTCATCAAAAAAGTCTCAGTGATGAAACTTTATAAAAAGTATCAGGTAAAAGAGTAATCATAGTTTTTTTAATATATCTCGAAAAGTAAGGGATATAAAATATTTTAGTACTGGACCTTTTTTGTAGCAAATAAAATTGTCTACAAAACATAATTAATAAAAAATCGCTTTATCTCGCTTACTTTTTCAGCGACGAACGAGTTAATACATTCGAAAAATACAAAATAATAATTTAAAAAAATATAAATTAAAAAAAAACCTTTTCTAAAGAAATATTTTATTGATTATAAGCGCCAGTAATCAACCAGGATTTGGCCATTACTAATAGCCAATGCTTGGCAGAACGCTGGCAGTTGAATATCGGCCGATCATTTTTTCCGTCGACGGCGACATCGTATGGGTAATCTTTTCTTTTAGTCTCTGAATAGAGTTTTCTTTTCCAGATAATAAAATATAAAGAAACGAACTGAATACTAGTTTCTTCGTCTACAAAATATCGTTTATTTACCGGAAATAATAAAAGATAAAAATATCGTTTATTTACCGATAATAATAAAAGATAAAAATATCGTTTATTTACCGAAAATATTATAACTTTGACAAAAAGAGCGTCTCCGTATAACGGAGACATAGCGACGAACGAGTTAATACATTCGCAAAATACAAAATAATAATTAAAAAAAATATAAATTAAAAAAAAAACCTTCTCTAAAAAAATATTTTATTGATTATAAGCGCTAGTAATCAACCAAGATTGGGCCATTACTAATAGCCAATGTTTGGCCGAACACTGGCAGTTGGACATCGGCCGATCTACGGCATTGTTTTCATCGACGGCGACTTTGTTCGGGTCTGAGAGGAGTCTAAGAGGAACGAATGGGATCTTTGCAAAAAGCGTTCGCCGATGTAGTCTTCCCTCGAGCTATCAAATTCCGTTCGTATAAAGACGTGGGATACGTCCGACGGCTCGTGAATGGGATTATTAATATTTCCCCATCCCGTTCTACGTTTCTTCATCTCTTTCTCTCTTTCTTTATCCTTTTATCTTTTTCCTCTCCCTCACACTTCCTCGGCTTTCTTCGTATCGCCTCGGAGCAATTCGCGCGAGTTTCTTCCTTCCTTCTTACCCTCGGTTCGATAATTTATGCGAAATCGTGAAATCAAGTTTTACTCTCTCTTTCTCTCTCTCTCTCTCTCTCTCTCTTTTTCTCTCTCTTTCTATCCTTTTCTACGTCGAATCGGATCTCTTTAAAGTAGGTATTTACTTTTGCGTTTCGCAAATGGGGCAACGAGTGAGAGAGTGAGAGAGAGAGAGAGAGAGAGAAAATTTCCCCTCGCGGTTAATTAAGATATCGAGAGTCTCAAGCCCTTTTACCTAACTGCATTTATTAATACCTGTGCTTTTTCTCAATTATCTTGATTCTTATTTGAACTACCTTCGTTCGTCCTAATAGTTTTTGTTTTTTCCTTTTTTTTTTTACACCCCTCCGAAAAAGGTCAACGTAAGATAAAAAGCAAGGTTTGTTATGTCATTTGTAAATCTGAAAAAAAAAAAAGTGAAATAATTAAATTGCAATACAGTGCCATTCGTATAGAACCTAGAGGACTTAGATAACTTCAAAATAAATTCTTAAATTAGCAATTAAAAAATAAAAAATAACCGCGATAAAAACTATCCTATATATTTTAGCTTGGTTTCGAATTTCATTGAAAAAAATATGTAATACTCAATGGAATTGATATTTTTATCGAATTGCATTCCTTTGAAATGCAATAGGAGTGTAAAACTTTCGATAGGAAATGTACATCGATATTAATATTTTCTTGATGTAAAATGAAAAATGAAAATTTATCGTTTTATATGTATAATACTATCTTCTTAGAAATTGATACCATGTAACTATATACATATATAGGTGTAGTATGTCGTTGTATAGTATATAGGATACTCAATGGAATCGATATTTTCACGTGTTCCATCGAAATGCGACAGGAGTGTATCATTACCTTAATGCATCGTTCGCGAAAAGGTGGAGCGAACGAATCGAAATCGTCTCTCGATCGTCGGCGTCGTAACGGAGAGTAGGTTTACTAATGGTGGGCTTGGTGGCTTGCTCGGTGAGTCGGTAGATTGGGTTGGGCTTCTTCTTACGGGTCCACCGAGGTCAGAGATGTGTACGGGAAGGATATACTTGCCCAAGGCACCGATGACATCGAACGAACGAACGAACGAACGAACGAATAGCCAACCTTCGCAGTCAAGAACCCATGTATTCTCTGAGAGAGAGAGAGAGAGAGAGAGAGAGAGAGAGAGAGAGGAAAAGATTACTGCAAACGACTTATGTGAATATGTATATATTATATGTATATATACATATATATGAGTGTGTGTATATATATGGTATACTTATATAGTTTTCTATCTACATATCTAAGTACAATGACGATGTCGAATCGATTTTATTTGTGATATCAATGTTATCTTAAACCTTTTCTTTCTCTTTCTTTCTTTCTTTTAATCGATCATCCTAGGTGACGGTTCAATTTATTTCGAAATTTATAGTACTGTTATAACAATTAATTCTTTTGCACACGTTTGAATTTTTTTTTTTTTTTTTTTTTGATAATTATTCTTCCCTTTAATAACTAATTAAATTTTATTTCTAAAAATTATTCTTCAATTTGTTTTATTCATTTTTCTTTTATTTTTATTTTTCGTAAATTAAATAATGATTATCTAGCACAATATATACACGCACGTATATATCAATCGTTAATTAAATTTGTAATTATTTGAAATTTCATAATAGAGTACTTTTTCTTGTCATTTATTATTAATCATCTATTGGATAGTATTATTTTTGTTTTGCTTTTATTATACAAATGATTATCTCGCGTGAAGTTCTCGTTCTTTGAAAAGGGAACCTCTGTTGATCGTGCGTGTCGCGATATACAGAAGAACAAGAATAAGAACAAGAACAAGAACAAGAATAAGAATAAGAATAAGAATAAGAAGTAGAGAAAATAGCAAGGTTTTCGTGCAGAAGAGCAAGGCAGCATCTGTCTCCGGTCTCTCATTGGAAGAGAAGACAAGAAAAGAAGTGGTGGAGTGAGCGACGGGGGGGGGTAGGTAGAAATAGAGATAGGTAAAAGGGAGGAGAGAATAAAAAATAGGCGGCAGGAGGAAATCAGAGGGAGAAGAAAGGAGAGAACCTGGGTTATAGTAGAGATACTGAGGTGGTGGTGGAGGTGGAGGTGGAGGAGGAGGAGGAAGAAGAAGGCATGGGTCATGCAACAACAGGAAGGTTAGTTGCTCGAGGCGGCGACAAGCTATAGCGAACACCATCTCAAAACGTGCCTCTTACATACGTAACCGGGCCTTCATAATAATTTCACTCGGCCACTCGGACTTAGGGCAGTCAGGATCAGAACTTGTAACGCGTCTTTCCTGGAAACATATTCTCCCCTTTTTTTCGTCCTTTTCAAAAACTACGATCCTTTTTTCTCTCTACCCTCATTAACCGATAAAAAGAAGTTAACAAACGTAATGTTGACCAATTTCAATGTTTCGTTGGGGGGTAGGTTTGTTAATGATTGTTTAGTTCTTTTTATTATAACTTTTCTCTATTCACATTACTTTATCTTCAATTTATGATCTGTAATTGGAATTGTACAAAAAGGTTTGGTGTAATCATTTTTATAATATCATATTGAAAGAGAGATACAAATTTTACTTAACGTGTATTACCCTAAATAATTGGTATGATATAATTATCTGATAATATTTTGAGTCATTTAATATCAATCAAAAACTATTAACTTTCATTTAGTCAGAAAGTTAAGAAGAAGAAGAAGAAGAAGAAAAATAAAGAATTGTTTTGAAATTTACGAAAATTGTTGGATCATTGGAATTAATGTTAAACTCGTGTTGTTCAAATGATGGTAGATATAAGCCGAGAAAAGAAAAAGAAAAATAAGAAGAAGAAGAAGAAGAAGAAGAAGAAGAAGTAAGAGGAATTTAAAGGTACTTAGTCGTATCGTTTGGTAAAGTGAGATGACGAAGGGGATGGGGTGGGGGGTTAAACGACATGAGGATCGCCATCAACGATGTCGTCCTTACAGCAGTTATTCCAGGGGGGTCCTCGAGTGTTCTTCCACACAGGCCAAAATTTATTTCGAACGAGAGTCTCTCGTAAGCATTACGATCGTAGTAGGTGTTCGTGTTGGATGTTAACGATCACTAGGGACAAGTTTAGGAAAAAGGTTTATTAGAAGAAGTTTCATTTGTTAAAATTGTCTTTGCGTTGATCTAAACGTTTTCTATGTATTCCGGTTTAATTGGTTCCTATTTTTACAAATGATCATCGTAGTCAACATAGTTGGATGATATTTTCAGTTAATTCAATTATTTTCTAATGTAATTAGGTAAATGATATATTATCGATTATTATTTAATAATTCATTCTTTAGTTATCTTTTCTTCTTGTATTTTTATATACACAATAGGGTGTTACTTTGTTTTTTATTTCTCATAGATATATATATATATATATATATATACCTATCTATTGCATATGCGGTTTAAGTTAAAGAACAAGTGTGGATATCCGGTCATTTACGAGAACTCGCACGCGATCGTATTAAATAATCCTGAATGGTTGGAGTAAAGAAAAGAAAAGAAAAGAAAAGAAAAGAAAAGAAAAGAAAAAAACAATTTTAAAATGAGTCACTGTCGGGTATAATCTGTCGTGCAGATGACGTAGAAGATGAAAAGGAGAGAAGTCCACTCTCTTGAGAAGAATATTATGAGAAACGTTCTTTTTATAATCTCCTTGTTCTCTCTTTTTCTCTCTCTCTCTCTCTCTCGAGAGAGAGAGCACATGCACGAATAAACACGAACATACACGTACGAATGTAGATAGCTTACAAAGCGGTACAGGATCTCCATTCGCTTCCGGTATAATAGTTTCTGGTGGAAGCAGGTACCTATATAGGTTCACACACACACACACATACAACATTCATGCTCTGCTAGGCAGCAACAGCAACAGCAATAGCAATAGCAACAGCAACAGCAACAGCAGCTACTCCTCGTCTTTTTCAGATGTCCACACTGAAAGCTGTGCGTTGCTTAGGCACTTAGGGTTTTTGCCGGTCGATCAAACGACACGGTCCACGTGCCACGTGTTCCTGGTAATGTCAGAATTGCTCTTTACCGAACGTGTGCCGCCACGTTTAACTACTATTACGTATCGTCAGAAAAAGCTTTGGTTAGTTGGTTGGTTGGTTGGTTGGTTGTTTCAAACACTCAAACCATATTTTCTCTCCTCTTACACTTTTCTATCTTAACACGGTTTAGATTAAATCGATCCAAGTATATGTGTGTGTGTGTGTGTGTGTGTGTGTACACGTTTTTATGCATCAATGTATTTACTCATAGATAAGTATAACTGTCAAGATATAACGTTAATATTATATTCTTGTAAATCCTATTAAGGTAATCAATAATTACAGTTATTTTACATTTACTCATATACTACTTTACCTTTAGCATACATTTATTTTTATTTTAGATAAAAATTCTATTAGAGATGAATTTTTACGATATTACAACATCCAGTGGGTGAATTGATTATATTTTTTGTTTTCTTTTTTTTTTCTTTTTTTTTTCTCTCTCTCTCTCTCTCGACAAACACTATATAACGTAATTGTTTTATTCGTCGATAGATATATTAAATAGATGAAAAACGTTTTATCCATTATTCACGTTCATTATTACTTTTAATAAGGAAACTTTCTCTTAATAAATGAAATAAAGTGAAAATATAAATAATCGATTGGATACTTTGTAGTATTCTTTTAAGATGTACGATTACTTTAGATTATTTCTATTTCCTATTAGTGAACTAGCTATACGATGTGTGCGTGTATGTGTGTGTGTATGTGTTCACAATGTTAAAAGTTATTATCTACCTTACGTAATATTCTCATTTCTCGGTCTTCGTAATAATAATTCATCGTCCTTTCAAGTAGACGTATTGCCTCTTGTATCTCATATATTTCAAATACATATATCTTTTGAATAGAACTTGCTATATAACACCAAACTGCATTGTATGAAATATGGATATGCATAAGAATACATTTTTTTTAAATTTTTTTGTTTGTTATTATTACTTTTAAAAGAAAATTTGAGTCTACTACTACTACTACTACTACTACTACTACTATTAAGTATTTTCTTGGATGTATTTATTTTTTTGTCATATCATTTTTGAATAAAAATCTTTTCTTAGTCAACACACACACACACATACATATACACATCCTTTGATAAGAACGTTCTCTTGCAAGTCGACTTTTCATCGAAACAATGATTTATTACCACTTGGTCGTTCGCCTGTAGACGATAATTACGATTAAAGAGATACGCCGGCAACGTACGCAAGAGTAGAGGTTGTTAATTCACACCAGCAGTAACAGCATCAGCAGCAGTAACAGCATCAGCAACAGCAACATCATCTGACTCTCTGTAAGAGAATGACTTTCGGTGAATCCAGTTCTTCGCCTCTTGTCACCAACGATGATCGATCAGCCTCGAGGATCTCTACTCTCGTTTGTTATATATCAGACCTAATTTCTTTCTATCTTAAAAAAAGACAACGAAAATAAATAATAATAATAAAAAAAAAGAGAATGAAAAAGAAATGAAAAAAGAAAAAGAAAGTTAGAAAGGATGAACTGTCTCTCGTCAGTACTCGAGTGAAATGACCGTAAACGAACGACAACTACGAGGACGAGGACAAGGACGAGAACGAGCCTTCATCATCGGGTTCAGGTTTTTTACTGCACGTTTTAAGCAAAGAAGAAAGGTGGAAGAAGAAGAAGAAGAAGAAGAAGAAAAAATTATTGAGCAGAATGAAGCACCAGGTTGAAATAAAAATAAATTAAACATAATATAAAATATAATAATCGAGTGAGTAGTTTCAAGTTTCTTATTGGTATAGAATTTGTTATTAGAAAGATCATGCTAACGAATAATAATAATCAAATACTTGCAAAAAAAGTTTTTACAAATGAAACCAGAATCATCGTTAACCAAGACTAGTTTGTAGATAATCCGATTGATATCTCGAAAGGTTAAAAGGAAATCGTTACGCGGCACGGTTTCTTATCTAACAATCTTTGAACGTAGATGAAACGGAATCTTCCAATCGTCTTTTTTTATTTATCATGAGTTAGTTTGTATAGTGTATATCGAAGTAACTATGTCAGGTGATATCACGTTTCTTAGAATAGTTTTATTAAATGTTGTCTGACAAACAAACTTGCAAATGTCTATGAAAATGAAGTTTTAATAAGAAAATTAGTAGAAAATTAGTCGTCTCTCAGGTCGAATTAAAATATATCTCTTTATTCTCAGTGTGTTATTATTTAGTTGAGCAATTTTTTTTCTTTTCTTTTTTTTTTTTTTTATTTACGCTTGAAGAAGAAGAAGAAGAAGTATATGAGAAAGGTAATATATGATTTTGATTTAAATCGAGAGAGAAAGATACTCGGTGTGTTGAGCGAAGAGAAAATGATGTTCAATGTTTTAATAGCAATCTGGATCTATTATCTCTGGTTGGAGTCAAAATCAAAGCGAAATCTCAACGTGAACGAAAAGATAACGCATGGAAAGTCGTTAATCAGCGATAATTACAAGATGATAGATACGTAGTAACGCTTATGCCGTAACCTCGCCTTAGGCTGTATATTCGAAGAAGAAAATGTCGGGGGTGGCCTTGGAAACCGAGTTCTCTCTCTCTCTCTCTCTTTATCTTTCTTTATGGAAACGTAACACAGTCACCTTAGTTTTAAAACTAATTCATTCTTGAGAATTCATTAAAGTAGATCATTGATTAAAACGTAAAATAAATTATCGTCAGATCTTCGATAAATTTTCTATTTACATATATTTCTAAAGGAAGGTAATAAATAATTGTTTTTATTTTTATTTTTATGCCAACAAATTTCTTTACCGATTAATCGATCGAACGTATGGAATAAGAAAAGAACAAAAAATATTAGCAATTTGTAAGAGGAAAAAGAAAATTACTTATTTATATACAAAATAGAAATTCAATTAGCCTGTTACTTGTAAGAAATCGATATTTTCGAATACTTATGATCAATATTTATAATAACACGTATTAAATCATTATTTAAATCTGACACAAACGTAATTCAACCTATTTGTAATTAATTATACTTGAAAACAGAAAATTATTAACATATAGGTATCATTAATAAAATAAAAGTGATTAAATTGATTGGATATTTTAAAATATAAATAAAACAAGGTATTATTTCACTTCCGTGCGTACACTTAGAAAAATAATCGTTTTCCCTTACGACTACTACGACGACGACGACGACGACGACGACGGTTGGACATAATCAATGCGTTTACTCGTTCTGTGGATAAGAAAAGGAGAGGAAAGAGAGGGAGATAAACGAAGGTAGTGTAACTACTACTACCACCACTACTATTACTACTACTATAAGAAGAAGTCGGGGACACTCCTCTATTTCAAGTTCGGGATCGTTTGAATTACGAGGCTGTGTGTTGCACTGCACGTTGCTTGTGCACTGCGTGCTACGGAGTCCTTTTCTTTGAGTGGCGTGGCGTGCGAACGGCGACCCTACTATAAATCTTCATTTAGCGTCCGTAAGCTCTCCGAGGGAGTCGTCGCGACCAAGTCCGATCTTAGGAATTTCATGCAGCCTATGTACATGCATACTATAACCTTAGTGTATTGGTAGGAAAGGAAGGAAATCCATTCCTCTTATCACGAAAAGAAAAGACACAACTTTAAATGAAGGAGGATCCTCCTCCTTTCTATTCTCGTGGAATTGGAAATTTGATTTCATTTTTACAAAAAAGAATTTTGGTGGTCGTCCTTGGGGTTTGTTACTATCCGCAGAAAAATTAGTATAAAGTAAAAAATAAGTACACATCTCTCTCTCTCTCTCTCTCATTACGAGCTTCTAGGAAATGTCGTGCGTCGATAAGTTTTCGTCAACCGCAGACAGGATGCGTGGAAGAATGTGTACCCCCATGCCCTTATTTCTTCTTTATTTCTTTCATCCTGTCTGTTTCCATAGTTTCTTTTTTTATTTTATTTTATTTTATTTTTTTTTTATTTCAAAACGGAACGGAAATCAATTTAATTTTCTCTCTTACATACTAATCTTCTATTTGATAGTTTGTATCCTTGAACGAACGTACGAACCTTGCTCTCGATCAGATGAAACGATATAAGAGAGAGTGAGAAAGAAGGTATACCTATTTACTTACTATACACGTTTCTTCATCTCTTTTTATCCTATTGGATGAAGGAAGCTTCGGTCAAGTTACCGGTGTGCACCGGCAGCGTTAACCTCACCTCTGCGGATTAATTCGAGATCCCGGTTATATTCTACCCAGAAGATAGTCGGGTGTGGTTATGCGAATCGCCATGAACACGCAGTCCTCCTTCGGGGTCACGCTATCGCGACCTCTATCGTCCAAATATTTACGATCACCATCCGCACTCGACTTTATGACCGCCGACTTTCATTCGCGACACGCCGTAAACAGCATCATGGCTTTTTCCACGCACACGTACCAACATATATAGATAGTCATATATATTATCGTATTTTCTTTCATTTCTTTTGATCTTTTTCTTTTCTTTTTCTTTTTCTCTTATCGTTCAGATTATATTTATTTATATATTATTTTTGAACTATTTAGAAAAATCGTTAATTATAATATTTTGCAATAATTTGATTAAAACTATGATAATAAAAGTTTTACGTGAATTTTGTTTGATCTTTTTTTGCTAGTAAGTTTAACACGTATAACATCATTATTTTATTTCCAAATTCATTCCGTTATCTATTAGATTTTTATAAATATATTGCATATGTAAAATTATTAAAGAAAAACAAAAAGGAAAAGAAATTCTTATGGGACAATTTAATAATTACTAAATCAACGTGGATAGTTTAAAATATATTTGAAAAGAAATACAAACAAAAAATTACTCGTTCAAATAATAATCAATATCAATCGTTCTTGTATAATACATAATAATCAATATAAAGTCATTCCTTGTGGTAAAAAAAAAAAAGATGTTTATAAGGATAAAAAAAATGTTAACAAAATAATAATATAAATATTATTCGTATTATCATACGTAACTCAAATCGCATCGCGGACTCTTTTATCCAGAATATTTCGTTCTTATCTTTTGGAAGGTAATACTCTTGGTAAGATTATGGTGCCGTCAAGAGATGGGAGGGGGGAACTGGGGGAATGAGGGGAAGGGGATGCCGCGAATACGCTCGTCATAAAAAGTCAAGTTTATCGTACGACTTTATTCGATCGTGGAATCGTCTTCGTCGTCGTCGTCGTCTTCGTCGTCGTCGTCGTCCTACCATCGTTTCTCCTTACTTCGATTATTTTTCATTCGTTAACGAGCACTTAAATACCTTCAGACAGGGAAACCGTACAGAGAGAGAGAGAGAGAGAGAAAGATAGAAATGGACGATATGGATAAAATGACAAAACACCGATCGAATCCGTCGATCATCATCGTATTCTCAGAGAATCCTGGAAAGAAGGATAAATAATTCTTCATGAATAAAATATAACCCAGCTCGTTAGAACACACGAGATGATGATGATGATGATGAGGTCTTTTAAGAGAAAGAACATCTTTTCTCATGATCCATCGACGAATGATGATGATGATGATGATGGTCATGATGATGATGATGATAAAGAGAAAGATAGAAATATCATTTGGTGTTTATATTTGATCCTTTATGGTCATTATATTTTTCTCGCGATAATACAATCTCGCGATCGTATGTTTATCGAATGATAACATATAGAGTTAAAAGAATATAAGCAGGGCGTTTGCTTGTCGTCTTTTACCTTCTATTCAAGGTCGTATCAAGAAAGGAAAGTCAGCCTCGGCAGGTGGTACGTGCTCTGAAATTGACACCGTGATCTCTTTCTCTCACACTGCTCGTGCATGTCAAAGAACAACAACAGTATTCTATCTTTTTTTTTTTTTCTATCGTTTAATATTTCTTTTTATATTAGATTTTATTTCGAAGTAAATAATCAATTATATTTGATTAATAATAATATTAAATAATACAAATTAATATATTATTTAATATAATTTAATTATTATATATTATTGAAATAATGTATGTTATTATTCACGATCTTCTCGATTATATCTTTTTTTTTTTTTTTTGGAGAATAATTTTAAAGATTTCTATTATACTTTGATGTTACATTTGATTATCGTTAAAATCAAATTAAAACACACCTCCGAATGATTTTATATAGTTTAACGAAATAAAGTATACTTTAAGTGTATACATGTACTCGTTTATAAAACTACTACGTAGAAGTATGGTTATATAGCCAACAAGTATACGCAGGTGTTCCCTGAAGCTGGATCGCGCATAAACCGGATGTAATAAATCGAACACGGTGAAAACGTTGAAGCAGCTCGCCTATCACCGCCCGATGACACGCTCTGGAAAACGTAAAGTTGTGGTTGCTGTTACTTCTATCGTATGTATGTAACTCGTTGATGATTATGATGATTATGATGATGATGATGATGATTCTTCGCAAAAATCTTAGATAGATCATATCGGACAACTATTTTCTTAACCGATCTCTCGAAAACATCGGTGAGATTCTTACAGAAAAGCTGGAAACTTGGTTGGTAAATGTGATTTCTATGCTTTGCCTTTCAATTTATTCCATATCGGATTTAAAATAATCGATATTCGATGAAGCATAACGTCAAAAGGATGTGTATGTTAAATTAAATATATATATGTGTATACATAGAAATATATATATGTATGTAATAAGTCGTCCGATTTCTATTCTCGTGTGAGTTCTTTTGATTATTCGACGATAGGATATGAAATCAAAAAAAGAAAAAAAAAAGGAGATTAAAAGGAAAATAATAAAAACAAAATGCGGACACAAGGTGGCACGAATAATCGTGATATATGTTAGTATTTAATTTATATCTCAGAAACCTGGGGCCTCCGGTTGGACGAGAATCGGCGCGTGATCTGAAACAATTCAAATCCCAATCTCATATATATATATATATATATATATATATATATATATATATATACATGTATATGTATATATGAGAACATGCGGAAACGTTGTTGCTAGCATATTGCTACAAGGAATTTAATTGATACGTGATCGGTAGCCCGTTGCGGATTCTTTCATTATTCTTTTCTTTTCTTTTGTTTTTTAACTTTATTTTCTTTTTTACCTTCCTCCACTACCTTTCGTTATACCGTACAATCAACTGCGTAACAGTTTCTTTAAGATTCCTGAACGCCATCAGCCGGATCACGAGCAGCAGCACAACTCTTTTTTTCGTTAACGACTTTGGTAATAATCGCTAATAAATTCCAACTCAGAATTGTTTTACGACTTTACAAGGACATAGCGAAGTATATATAATGTGCTTTTTTATTTTTTTTATTTTTTATTTTATTTCTTTTTTTTTTTCTTCTTCTTCTTCAGAGTATTGTGTCTCTTTACGTTTGCTGTTTGTTCTCTTTTCTATTTTTTTTTTGTTTTTTTTTTTTTTTCAAAAAATTATTACAACTCGTAATAAGACATGAAGTATTTTAAATGTCCTTAGTAGCTTGTAGTAGTAGTTTTGAAATTTGTTTCTTCACATTTTTTTTTTGGTTTCCAAAATGTATAAATCATTTGATAAAACACCAATGTTTCTAATATTTATATATTTCATAAATATACTTAATATCTCTTATCAATATTTTTTTTTGTAAAGATTTTATTCACATTCTCTATATATTTCTCTCCCATTCTTGCCATTTACTTCTTTAGATCTTGACCCGAAGCACCGATTGAAAGGGCGGCAAATGTACAAGAAGAAGGCGGCAGCAGCAGTATTGTACATGCCGGTAAATCGCAGCCGGATATCCTCGGTGACTTTAGTCGGCACTGTAAGGTGATAACGATACGGTACATTAACGGCCGCGTGAATTTCCCATTAGTCATCTGTGCTGCCTGCTGTAATTTCTAGCACGCGTTACTCGTACTTACATACTTACCTATATATATATATATATAATACCAATACAAGTTAACAAAAATACTTAGAGTAGATACACTAAAGCAAGGAAACATACCTACCACTTGTTTGAAACCAAATTTTTTATTTCACCACCCACATCACTATCTTTCATCTAACATTCGATTAGTTAGAACGAAATGTTTCAAATCGTTTCTCATTCAACGTCATTGTAATAATAGTTGTTGTTGGTTATTGTTGCTATTAATGGGCTACCGAACATGTTCTATTAATATCACGTTACCCACTAACACCTGGAAATGAAAGAACCAAATGTTACTTCGCAGATAGAACGGGTTAATGCACGCTTTTAATATTGGTCACGACTGTACACTGAAATATGAAGACAGCTGGTCCAATGGCGTCTTCTCTTCGCTTCGAGAAGACCGCATCTACTCTACTCTACTCTACGTGAAATAACTCTTCTAATGTATTAGTATATATATGTATAACATCAAGGAACATATATAACTTCGAATAATAAATTAATCGAACAGTCCGTTTGAGCATCCGATCGACTATCGACCCGTGCCTTTCGATATTATTAATACTCCTCGGTTCTACAAAACCCGAACACGAGATTATGTTATAGAAATAAAGTGAAAGAGAGAGAGAGAGAGAGAGAGAGAGAGAGAGAGAGAGAGAGAATAAGAAAGTTATGAGTCGTACGATCTCGTATCTAAAGAAACGACACGATTCATTAAAAAGACAATAGTTTATCTATTATAATAGTTAAACTATACTATATATATTATAATACATAGTTTAACTATTATAATAGATAAACTATTAGGTGGACCGGAAAGTAATATCGTTTCTACAAATGTCAAATTTTGTATATTTTTATCAAAAACCGATTGATTTTTATCAATTTGATATTAAAAATTTGCATACTAGATGAAGAAAGGTTGTTGATAACAAAGTTGATTATGTTATTGATTAAAAATATCAATTTGTTAGAAATTTATTCTTTTGAATTTAAGGTTAGAAAGTGACATTACTTTCCGGTCCACCTAATATTAAAACAATAAAACAATAGATTAACTATTGTAATAGTTTTATCTATATTATAATGATCGATTTATCTATTCTCGTGAAACGAAATGTAATATTGATAATGATTGAATAAGAATAAACTTGCAATTGCTTATTTGATTTAAACTACCGATCAATCTTGAAAAAAAAGCCTCAAACGATTCGAAAACTGTTTAAGGGGTGGGGAATCTTTCTTCTTATTCGATACATCGATTTCTCGCGTTCTTCGAAAGACCGGAACGAAATAAGAAACCGGAGATAGCGTAAACTTCAGATCTTTTCGTCCTTGTCCTCGTCTTCATTGCAAAAAATGTTCCGAAGGGATCAGTAGTCCTTCCAGATTCTCAAAGCGGTATCCCTTTTCGTATGCGAAAAGGTGGAGAGAACTTTACTTTACTTCTCTTCTTTTCTTTTCTTTTCTTTTCTTTCATTCGTTCTTTCTTTCTTTCTTTCTTTCTTTCTCTACACTGTGTGTCGTCTTTCTACCAGACGACGGAAAGATGTATATATTGCTCCCCTTTTCGTTTGCAGCATCCGCGTCTTCTCCTCTTTGGCGTATCGTATCGCATCGGATCTTTCCCTATATGGAAATCCGGTATAAAAAGTCGTTGGCAGGACCTACCAGGTCCCTGTGTGGTTAGTAGCAACTATACGACGAACTACCACGACACCAACTACGTGGTCACGGATCCTCGAGGACGACGAAGACGATGTTAAACCAAACTTGCCGCCCGTCTACTTCGTCGTAGTCTCATTATCCTCTACCGATCTTGATGTTATATACTGTATACTTCACAGTATTCACTTACCCAAAATATGGGATACCGATTTTTTTACCGATTTACATTTTTTATGTAATATATTTCTTTCTTAACTCACACCTTATTTTTAAATAAGATTTTGTTATTTTAAATTTGATTGGTATTATCCTATATCGGTATTTTTAAGTATAATTAAGTATTACTATTATTACAATGGCGGTATGTGGTATTTGCGGCAATGAACTGTCCAGTTCCTATAATGCCAGATATTTCTCGTCGCGTGAAAAAAAAAAATAAAATAAAAATGGCACTACAATTTACGCCAAAGAGTTTTGACGACGATTATTTCCCGGAAAAAGAATTTTGTTCTTTCTTTTGTTAAAGAACAAAAAAAAACCATAGTAAAAGGCGTCACATTCTTCTCGAGATCTTCCTAAACAATTATACGATCGGTTCTTACGGCGTGAAATTCATCCAGTAAAGTTTCTCTCTCGTGCGTTATGCGCCTTTAAACTTTTTTTGTTTTTTATTTTCGTTTAGGCGAACGCGCGATAAACGAGGCAGTAAAGTAATCGACGGCGAGAATTTGAAAGGATCATCATCCAAGATACTGGGTCGCATCTCCTCAAGTTATTCCCTTCATTTTTCCTATTTTTTTTTTTTTTTTTTTATGTCTTTACAAGGCAACGTCGTAAAAGTGCCCAATGCTCCTCTCTCGTGTATGTATGAGAGTGAAAGATAGGGGGAGGGTGTAAGAGATGCGTTTATTAGCGTTTCACAATTTGGTCGTAGGGGGATTATAAAAGGCCGATGAAATTTCACGAGGCCGTTTGCTTGTATGCGAAAGGATTAACTTTTACAAGATCAAGAACCTTTCCCTAAGGATCATTTTTGTACGGTTAACTTTTAAACATACCTACTCTTGTCAATTATCATTTTTTTTTTTCCAGTAATTTGTAGAGGACAAAAAAAGACGAGTACACAATACTTTATTATAACAAACGCGCGTGACGATAATATTAAATATTGTTTCAATATATTTTAATAAAAAAAAAAAAAATACGTATAAAGAATGTAAGATGATTATAGAAGAGAAAAGTGAGCAGCTTCGAAGAAGTGAAGAGACATTATTCAAAAATAAGATTCAAGGGTGGTGGGTTGCTGATAATTGTCGTCGAGCATATGAGAAAGACAGAGACAGAAAGGGTGATAGGGATGAGAGAGATGAAGGGAATGGTGTTCTGGTAGGCGTTTCCGTTAGACCGTAACGATATCGTCAGGTTGCATAAGTGGACCCCCGGTTATGACAGATTACGAGCGCATAAATAATGACCGCGTGCGATTTTCGTGGCGTGTACACGAACACACGGTTGGACACCTTATATACATACATGTACCGACATCATTCTCGAAGCTCGTTGCGGTAGGTATCGAGTGGAGTGATCTACGGCAAAGGATCCTTAGATCGATGACTGACCAAGCCTGGGGAACGGCTGCCGGGACCAGAAGGGGTCAGAGGGTGACCTCGGCTCGAGAGAGAGAACTTGATCGATGACTTTAACGATGACCTCGTCGAAGTTGCTCCAACTCTCTTTCTTCTTAACCTAAACATTCTTTTGCTCCATCTTCTTCTTCTTCTTCTTCTTCTTCTACTACTACTACCTTCTTCTTTGTCTTATTTTTCTTTTTCTTCTTAACCATTCGGCATCGTCTTTCGTTCGTGAAGAGAGACACGAACCAAAAAGAAACACATACACACACTGTTACGTCTTTTAGACGAGTCCCCTGACGTTTGATCGTTTTCGTAGCGATATTCATGACGATCAAAGGGAACGACGACACCACACTACTACTTCGTAACTTTAAGATCGAAATAGTAGACAAAGCAAAAAGGTAGAAAGTTAACAGGCTTGCTTGTGTCGGTTTCGGTAAGATGGAAATTCGTAGAGATATATTTTCTGTTCGCTCCCACGGCAGCACCTGAAACCCAATTAGATAGTCCTCGTCGATCGAATATCGATGCATTCCATATTCGAAACTGAAAGAAATCTCTTCTACGTTCACTCCTTCAGTCTTTCACTCTTTCTATCTTTCTCTTCACATTCATCGACAAAGGTTTCGCGCCTTTACTCAGTGCAGCAGCTGGCTCGGATCGAACGATAGAAATCCACGAAAGCTTGCCGGTTTTCTTACCTTTGGTAAAGGCGGCGATCATTTCGCGGCAAAAGGGTAAGGGAATCGCGATTCCTTCGCGAGTCCAATGTCGGTGTCGGTGTCGTCCAATAAAACTGGCCCGTACCTATGGTGTGTATACTCAGAAGTAGCAGCAGCCGGAGTAACAGCAGCGTATGGCTGGTATAGCCCTAAAGGCTCACCCTTTTCGATGCACTCATGGCAGCAAAACCGGCAGGCAAGTTAGACTGAGGAGACGAGAGGAGTATGTAAAAGTAAACGTACACGAGGTGCATCCGTAAGGATGCTTACCTGTAAACGACTATTTTGCATACAGTAACGTGGCTGCATTCAGAACGTAGTCACCGCCACCGCCTCCTTTTGCTTACCCGTCGGCTTACTTTCGATTTTCTTAGCGAGTACTCTCGAGGATAGCCGTCGTGAGTGTAAGTACGCCTTGTGCATACCGATTCAACGCTGCTGTTGCTGCTGCTGCTGCACCTACCGTCACCTTGTTGTTGAATGTTGCCGTTTGCCGTTGCTGTTTCCTTGCAGTTCCATTGCAACTTTTGCTGTTGTTGCTGTTGAAGAAACGACGCGTACGCGCTGACAATGCCTTATAGCTCTAATGGATGCTCGTCGTTGTCGACGTCGTCGTCGTCGTCGTCGTCGTTGTCGTCTGTGGGAATGACGTTCGAACGCTGCCGTTCTTGCTTTCCTACCACTACTACTTCTGGCAACGATGACCAACGTAGAAAATCGTTGAATTATTTCAACTGCGTTCTATGCATTGACGTGCTAACTCTCTTAGATTTACTTACCTCCCATTATTCGAATATTTTTTAAGTAACGTATTAGTTCAGACAAAAGATACTTTAATCTAAATATAGTATGAAATTGTTGATAATAAGTAATTTAAGTATGGAACGAGTTTTTTTTTCGTAATAAAAGATTAAAGAGTCTGTCGTCGTTTGATATAATTCTCGTCGGTTACTTTGCTCCCGAGTAAGAAGTTGAATAAAAAAGAAATAGTGAATGAGAGAGGAAGAGAATAAGAGAAAAGAGGTGCATTACACCTCGGCACGCAAGAAAGGTGGAAAGGGCCCGGGGCGGCGTGCGCGCACGCACGTAAGCAATGTGCTTGCTATCCGAGTAAAAACGAGACAGAATCTAGAAGCTAGAATCGTTCCCTCTTGCCCTCTTTACCTTCCCCTTTTCCCTTTCCCTTTTTCTACATTCAATCCAGAAGCTTAGTACGGTCACCCAAGTCGTATAGCTCTATCCGTTGCACTTAACACGCTAGTGTACGCTATCGTTGCTAGCTTTCCAAGCACTCCTAATATCGAAGTGGATAATTAATTATACCAAGCGAGTGAGAGAGAGAGAAAGAGAGAGAGAGAGAGAGGGAGAGCAACGCTCGAGCTAATCGCAACGCATCTTCCGACATCCACGAGCCCCGTTTTTATATCGCGATCATCGGTGCGTGGGCGTGCTACCGCCAACTATTAATTCACCTTCTTTCGCTAAATCACGATAGTTCTACTAAAACGATTTCTCTAAAGTAACTCTACGGGTGCCCCATTATCTGTCGGTAGTTGTTAATTAATATTTCTTCTTTGGACGTTGTAGTTGGTGCATGTGTTCTAAATATATCTATCTATATTCTTCTCCGGATATATATATATATACTACTGTATTAATCTTATTACAGAACATAATAATAATAATATTAAGACGAAGATGGTATAGAACAAAATCACGCGTACACTAACCATCATCTTTCTTTTTTAATTTTGAAGTGAAAACTTCTTTAGAATAGGGAGTGATCTGAAAAAAATGAAACACGGTCGGTCAAGAAACGTAGCTATGAAACGGCTACGATACTTAATAATGAGAGAAAAAGGGACAAAGGTTTGAGCCTGGGAGAGAATGAGACGGAATATAGCTATATATACAGTTTTTCCTATTCTCGGTCTCCTCTCTATGCTCTGCTTCGTAGTTATCACTCCTGGTTGTATATGTGTGTGTTCGTGTGCATCTCCATACTACAAAGAGTGGACAGACAGTTGGAAAGACCTTACAGACTTATCGGAAAGACCCTACGGACTTATCGGAAAGACCCTACGGACTTATCGGAAANGACTTATCGGAAAGACCCTACGGACTTATCGGAAAGACCCTACGGACTTATCGGAAACACCCCACGGATTGATTATACTTTACTAAAAAGTAAATTAATTTTTTAAGTGGGTAACACTAATATAATAATTATATTATAAAAAATCAACTCTACAATTATCCTACACCTGATATTCTGCATTCGTCTCATTCTCTCGAAACTTAGTTTTTCGAAGGTTATACTTCTAACACGTGTGATCTATCCACATGATATATTTTTATTTTTAAACGTTGTTAAATGACAGAGAAAATTTTCCAAGTTTTCTAAGATGTTACGTGTCCGACCTTTTACGGTTCATTGCACGTAGGTCAGTTTAGCGATCGATGTTAAATCTTCCGGGTATTCTCTTTCTCTTAGAAGAACTACCTGGAACGAGCGTGGGCTCCTGTATTCGCGTAATTTTAGCTCGGGACAGATCAAATGTTACACCGATGCCTTGCCTCGGGAGCGCATTAATCATTCAACGTGTACCGATATGCAACAGCTTTGGAAGATGGAGGAAAAAGAAGAAGAGGATGAAGGTAGTAGTGTTTRTAGTTGTAGTTGTAGATGCGGAGGTCCATGAGTTTGTGTTGCTGTTACTATTGCTTGTGTATATTCTACGTACGCCTATCTCGCGATCTACCGCGGTTGCTTCAACCAGAAGCTTGCATACCATCGTTCAAAGAAAGAGAACGAAAAATAAAGAAAGAGAAAGAAAGAAAGAGAGAGAGAGAGAGAGAAAGAGAAAGAGCACGTTTTGCACGGCCCGCTTGCATATTGGGACGTAATTACGGGAAAGGCTACTACTCACCTATACCCACCTTCTTTCGTTTCTCTTTACTGGTTTAGAAGTCGCTTAGCACCGGTTAGAACGAGCCACACCACCACCACCACCACCACCACCACCACCACCACCACCACCACCTGTGCCTTTAAAACGCAACGGGGGTCTTTATAAGGAAAACGACGACGCTGATCTTCGATGCCACGCGAGCTAAACTCGTGCTGTTGCATTTTGCACGAGATTCTTCGCGTTAAGAACAAACGCGTCGTTCTACCTGTCCTGCCATTCTCTTTTTAATCCTTTTTCCATTGTTTTTTTCTTTTTTTTCCATCGAATTTTTTGTTTCTTTACCATCCAGGAAGATATGCTTCAAGTTTTTGTATAATATTCTGGTTTAGGGTTATTGTATGAGAACAAAAGCGGATTCTAATATGTTTAATGTTTAAATTAGGACAAAAAAATTTGAATTTAATGAAATAACTATTAACATAATAATATATATATAAAGAATTAATTGAATAAAACGTAGGAATATAATAAGAAGGCATCATCGTTTCCGTTTCTTAGTATTGCACTACGACCGGACGAGTTCATCGTACCGTCTGCAACCCTGAACTTCACGGCAGTGCGTTAAAGTGATATAGGACCAAACCACATACTCGACCGTCTCTCTGTAATTTTATATATATATGTATTTGTGTTGGTATGTGTTAGTGTCCCGTGCGTGTGCCGTTGGCCGCCGCTGGCATTAAATTCGCTAACGAACGTTACGTGGTTTATAATCGCTTAGCCGGGCCCGAACCGTAACGATTACACGAAGAATTATAGTCGTCCACTGTCGCGAAGTATTCTACGCGTTTTCATCAGGGACAGAGAGAGAGAGAGAGGGCTCTTTCTCTCTTTTAGTTCGCAAAAGATTAACAGTCCGATCCCTTTAGACTCGGAACGCCTTCTCAACGCCTTCGTAGCCAGCCGCTCCTTTCGATGATAATCGCGATATCGTTAACGATGAAAATAAATAATAAAATAAATCACCTTTGCTTCTGTTATCTTCCTTTTCTTTCCTTTTATTATGCTTTTGAAAAAAGTTCATTTTTATTTTCTTAAATTCTATAACCCAATTTTCATATCTTGTCTTTTTGAATAATACGATATTCAAATTACAGTAATAATAGTAATATAGTAGATACATGTAATTATATTGGAATTACTTTAGTTGCTAAATAAAAATACATTATAGAAAGATTACAATTTTAAATGATAAAAGAAAAAAAAAAAGAATTGATATAGAGAGAGAGAGAGAGTAGTATAAAATCGAATATAAAATTCACATACTTATATATCCTGGAGGATTCGATTATCGTCTCTACCTTACGTATTATCTACGTAAAAAGTACATACATACATATATGTATATACATATACATGTGAGGAAAACGAGGGTCGAAGGTTCGCCTTGTTCCTCAGCGATATGCACGCCGACATCCACCTTCGGGTGCGTTAAAGTGATATAGGGCCCGTGGTTCACAGTATCGGCGGTGTTCAGTGGCCGGCATTAAATTAGCTAACGAACGAGTTTGCCGTGGCTATGCTTCCTAGCTTAATAAAAGAATATACCGCGTGCGTCCGTTCATTCTCCATCCTTTTTTCTCTCTTTCAGCGCATCGGCGTGTATGAGTAAGAGTTAGCTAAAGAAAGAAACAAAAAAGAAAAGAAAAGAAAAGAAAAAAAGAAAGAAAGAAAAGGAGCGGGTCTCCGGGTCGGCGATGATGCCCTTTCCGCCTCGGTCCCGTGGCGGTGCACAATCAACGGAGCGTGCTCGTAATGACCATTACCGTCCGACTCGCTACCTTCGACTACTCTCGCCCACCACCACCCAGTAAATGGCTCGTGTCTTGGTAACTTCTCTCTCGCCAGTATAACTTCCCTCTGGTACGCTTACTTACTAACACAGGGACGGATACTACTACCTGTTATCGCCTACTTTTTATCACCAAATTATTTATTTTATACAAAATTATCAATGTATTTTATTATTTAATTCGTTGCATTAGTGATCAAGTAGTTGATATTATTTTTTGTTGTTGGTATTTCAAACAGAATTATCGAAAATTCCTAAGTGTTATAAACAATATCATTTGGATCATTTCAAATATTATTTTCTTAACATATTTTCTATATACCTTCCAGACTCACATAGGACTTACACACTTATACAACTTACAAAGACAGACTTCACACCTTCTTTCTTTATTTCGATCGTCGGTTCGTTTGTACCCTATTCTTTTGTCGCTCTTATCGTTATCTCTGTTTATTCTTCTATCTTGCTATCGCTCCTACCTCCAAACAGGTATAGGATCGAAATAATATGTGTCCACGATTCATAGTATGCAGTCGCACACAAACCCATAAATATACAACCAGGAGCGATAACTACGAAGCAGAGCATAAAGAGGAAACCGAGAATAGGAAAAACTGTATAGCTATATTCTGTCTCATTCTCTCGTAGACTCAATCCTATACGTTTGTCTCTTTTTCTCTTCTTACTAAATATCGTAGCCGTTACATAGTCGCCCGCCGCTCCGTTGCATCGCCGCCGTGTTTCTATTTTTCAAATCACTCCCTATTCTAAAGTAGTTTTCACTTGAAAAAAAGTTCAATAAGCTACGAATAAATTAGTCAATGATCAATGAGCATTGACTGAACTTTTCGTAGACTCATGCATTGATGAAATTTTTGTTATTACACTCATGCATTGATTGAATATTATTATATTTTTTGTTAATGAAGGAATAAGTTGAAATCTTATTTTCTGATGATAAACTTATAATAAGATTAGAAGGTGTACATCTCTATTTCTTATCCTAAAGCATTTCTCTCTTTCTCTCTCTTGTATCTGAGTTGAAGTTTCGCAACGGTGGTCGTTGTCTGGCCATTACGACGCACGCCCGCGCACGTACGTATAATGGCAATCATGTTAATTATTGTAAGTAGAGCCGTACGCCGGCACCGCTGCCGACAACGTGCTTCGTAGTGGTAACGGCGTGTGCCACCATTATGGTGAGCGCCTTACCGTGAACGCACGCTATTCATTCGGTTGCCTACGTTCTCAAAGAAGAAGAACAAGAAGAAGAAGAAGAATAGAAAAGGATGGATAGGTGGAAAAAAAAAAATAATAAAAAATGATATGAAGGAAGTAAGGAAAGAAGGAAGGAAGGAAGGAAGGTCGAATCAGAAATATACTCTAGACTTTACTCACCCTTACTCCCCATCACCCCTCATTCATTCACCCACCTTCCTTTCATCTTGGTTTCCTGCTTGCAATAATTAAGTCTCCCCTCGAATGCAGTCACCAAATCGGTGGCACGCATTCACTCTTGTTTCTTTTCTATCCTAGCTGTTGTTAACTCTTTTCTATCTCTTCTTCCTTTTTCTTTCTATTTCGGAGTGTGTTTCTTTTAATAAGATCTAATTAAAGCGCATAGGAAAAGAGAAAAAAAAAAAAAAGAAAAACAAACCAACCTGACATGGATGTTAATTGAGCTTATAGAGTGGACACTGCAACGCTTCGAAGAATTATACTCGAATCGTATTACATAAAAGTAATGAGCGTACAAAATGGATCCGACTTTGTGGATTTAAGGTCTGGAACGTACAGGAGTAAAGAAAGATCTCTTCTTTCATGATGCATAAGTGTGAATGTAAATATGTGTATGTATGTGTAGGTATGTTCTTTCTTTTCTCTTCTTGTAATTTTGTTCTCTTAATTTAGTATTCTCTCTAGTCGAGTGTATGTATCGAGGTCCGATTAAGATGGACACTAATTAGAAGGTGTTTCATTAAATTACTGTAAAAGAGAGTAATCGTGTTAATTGAATTTTCTTCTTAGGCCCCTAGATCATTTACGTTGTTTCCGCTTTAAAAAGAAGAAGAAAAAAAAAACAACAATTTCATTGCGTCCTGCCATAAAACCAAGTACATATATCTCCATGTATTTTAAGTTTATATTGTACAATAGAATCGAGCCAATTAATCTTCGAACCAAAAGGAGAATAATAGATGATCAAGGATGATAGTTGAGTTAAGTTTTTAAATTTACTTGCTAAGAGAAGTCTCTTTTGCGATAATTCTTGAACCACCGAGAGCGTGACGCGAAACTCGTATAAATCAGATACTCGAATCTCGATTACTTTACTTTACCTAATCTCTTTTTTGTTTTTTTCTTTATTCTTAGTTTATCATTTTTGTTCTAATATCCTTTCTAACATTGTACGTAGTACCTAAGGCCAATGAAAAAAAAAAAAAAAAAAAAAAATTGCTAGAACTAGGTAGGAACTTAGCAATACTTTGTTTTATTTATTTAACAGTCCAGGAAGCCGTTAATTCTGCCAATAGCAATAGAAGTAGCAGAAGTAGCAGAAGTAGCAACAGTAACAGCAACAGCAGCAGCCTCGCGGTAACTAATTAAAGGTCAGGACGAAGCGAGGTCTTATCCGGCTCGTAAGCGCTCGTTTCCGGCCCCCGCGGGTCGACTTTCATAGCTAAGCGATAAACTCGTAGGATCGTACGTGGTGCTACGTAGAAGAGTATCATAGCTAATTATCCAGTCGGATGATCTTACTCTTGGATCCATTGGACGACGAGGAAACCATTAATCGATTATTCGAGACCGTAACAAGTTTTAAACTAGCAGAGCAAATAATCTTTTCTTATTCGTGTTCGATGAGGATACGCGATTGTTGAAGATTGGTCTGCTAGAAGAGACTATTTAGAATAATTATTAAGAGTTAATTTTAAGTTAAAGGATATATATATATTTGTTAGAAAAATATATAATAATTATTTTCAAATAATCTCGAGATAAATTTATTTGTCGATTAATATGTATAGGAGTAATATGTTTTATATTTTGTATTATGTTTTTTTTTTTTTTTTTATTATCACGAAATGAAGTGATCTTGTAATTACTTTTTTAATAGTTATATTAAATTAGATAGATATTTATACAGTTATGGTAGTAATTAGATATATATTATATAGCTATATATATTAAATTTTAATAGTTATATTAAATAGTTATATAATATAATATTATAAAAATATATATAATTTATTATTATATTATATAATTATATAAAATAATTAATATTAA
>NW_015149090.1:58169-71833 GCF_001465965.1 Polistes dominula
GGAGAGAGAGAGAGAGAGAGAGAGAGAGAGAGAGAGAGAAGCTTAAATAATGGTATTGTACCTGATCGGATTTCTATCGTTAACAAGCCCCTGCGTTCGTGTAAAAAGATATTGCTGGCTGACCGTAACTCTGAGACCGCTCCCACAATGAGAAGCCGCTCACGGCATTAACGCGCTTCGTTACTTCAACTATCGACAGAAACTAGACGCCTTCTATGGAACGCACGACGCATAACGCACGGGTGGTTGAGAGGGGGACACACCGTTGACGGAACTTTCCAACCACACTTATTTCTCCCTTTCGTTTCTATTTACGAAGAAAAATCTTTACGGAAGAGGACGAAGAGAAACTATGGGTTTAGCTTGAACCGATAGTTTCTGATCGACGAATGAAACAAAGATAAAAAGAAGAGAGAAAGAGTGAGAGACAGGTAAAATGTTTCATTCTCCACTCATCTATTTCTCTCTCTCTCTCTCTCTCTCTCTCTTGTTCTTTTTCTTTTCCGTCTATGACGACACACGTCAAGTTGTACGCGGCTCGTTTGTACCAGACCATTTCTTACGCGATCTATCGCATATCGCGAGAGAACAAAGTTGTATCGATTCAATAAATTCCTATTAGGTTGCACGATCTCTCTTTACGGACGTTTCTTAACTCTAGTTTTCTATTCTATTCTTTTCTTTTTATTTTTATTTTTATATTTATATATAAATATATATACACTAGGATATTTCAGTCACGCGTTGTTCTATGATTTTGTTATAAAATGTTTATTTAATATAATTCTAAATTATTTAGTCAATTATAATAACGTACAAAATAATACCACAGTTACAATAGAATACATAAAAAATAATATTACAATGTGATACTGAATTTGTATATTTAAATATATTTTTTCTTCTCTGTTCTTGTTTAAATCGAGACTACTCACATCATCAACTTGACAACTCAGGTATCATGGATTTTGTTTTCGTAGCTCGCACATATCGCGTCTAATAAGACGACGATGTGGTGGCAACACTGGCCAGTTGGTATTTCGTATCTTTTGCAGGAATTCATGAAGTAATCTTTCCATCCTTCGTTGGTCATGTGGAATGTAAGAATGAGATCACGAGTTTCAAGAATACAACTAGGATCGTCCTTTTTTTTACTGCCTATAATATGTTTCGATATTTTTACGATAAAATTTATACGTATTTTGTTAATTAACAAGTTTATATTTTTATGTATTCTTCAATCTCGGATTAATTAATATACTCGTAAAAATGATTGAAACAAATATAAATCGGTAATATGTATTACATCTAATCTGTATACTTATACAAATATTTTAATTAATAAATCAAACGTCTAACGCGTAAAATTTTTATCATTAAATAAAAATTGTCATTTGAATTATATTTTTATGATTACTTAATGATAATATTTCTCACGGAATAGTTTCATTATCTTCAGATTAACGTGACTTAACTTTCTACGTTCTTATAAAATAGATAAAAAAAGGACAAATAAAAAAAAAAATCTCAAGTGCATATAATTGGTGTCGAGCCATTAAAGGAGTTCGCACCGTATTAATTCGTCCTCGACTTTCAAGAAAATATTATATATATTTGAAACGTTCTCTGTCAATAGTATCCTATATCGCAAGGAAAACGGTAGCAATTAACGGTAGCTACCGATAGTTCCAATGTATTTCTCTCTTTTTCTTTCTCTTTTTCTCACAGGTGGCAATTAACCGTGCTGAGACTAAACCTCGCTTCATGTACGAACTGTCTGTGTGTTTTTTCTCTATTTTTTCTTTTTTACTTCTGGAGAAAATAATCGATCGATTCGCGTGGGCATTGCATGTCTAGGATGATGACGTCAGCAAAAGCGGGCGGACCGGGTCAGATCGATAAATAAAATCGATATCACGCATTTAGGTCGAATCTGTTCGCGCGAACAGAGTTCTCTTCGTATGTAGTACGTGAGCATTTAAGAACGGTAAGAGTAAGAGAATGAGGATGATGAGGAATAGGAGGAGAAGGAGGAGTAGGAGGGGGTGGTGAAGGTGGACGAGGACGAAACGAAAGAGGTGGAGGGAGAGAAGGGGATCTCGGCTTGATTGAAAGTAACGATCGATCGTGCGGACGTGTTGCACGCATTTAACCGTGTCGTGTCGTACGGTCGAACGAAGAAGAGAAAAGAAAAAGAAAAAAAAAAGAAAGGGTGGTCTGAAAGTTGCTAGAGAGACAGTCCTGGTACGCGTGGGCCTTACCCCCACCCCATAGATCTCTTATATACACCTATTGGATGCACGTTGTCTTATTAATGACGTATCTTTTCTCTCCTTCTTTTCTACGGGGTCCCTTCGTTAAGTTACGTCCCGCTGTTTCTTTTCGATTTGAAAAGGACAGCAGAGTAGTATCGGGGGGGGGGGGTAAGAGGGACAGGGGAAAAAAGACAAGGTTAGAAAGATGGAATGGTGACCGTGGTAGCGTGGCTCGCGTGCGTGCACGTTCGTTTCTATCGCGCGAGATCATCGTCGTGCGAATTTCAATGACATGGAAATAAGACGGCGGGATAGCCAACCAACCAACCAACCAACCAACCAACCAACCAACCAACCAACCAACCAACCAGCCAGCCAACCAGCTATCTCTCGTGGTTATGGACGCGTTTTTACTCGCGCTTGAAATTAATTTAATTACTTTTCGATAAGAACATCTCTTTACTTCTAAACCTTACACTCATCATTCGTATGATACCTTTTTTAAATTAGTTTCATTCTTATTTTTATGGTTGTGTTATCTTATCGAGCTAGTGCATTACGAGTTGCGCGCATTTAATTGACTGGTGGGTAGTATCGTTTCTGTTTTTTTTTTTTGTAAAGTCTGGAAAGAGGACGATAGTTTATATGTTCCCTCGTCCGCGAAATCTCAACTGTCCCGTAAAACAAAATAACTCGACCTAACGCGTAATTCTGGTAGGAAAAAGGTTTCTCTCTTTCTTGGAAGAAATGAAGAAAGTTGGTGGAGGTATTAGTTAGGAGGAGTGATCAGATGGTTAAGTGTAGGTAGTAGATATGTTGCATGGGAAAGCAAACCTCGTGGTAGGTGGTATATACAGCAGGCGAAGGAGAACGCGTGGACGTAATAAATCTATCTCGAATCGGTTCTCGTATGTATGTATATATGTATATGTATGTAAGTATGTATGTAAGTACATTGGTGTGGTAGTAGTATTGCTTGCTCGCTTAACTCGGTCGTTCGTACTCTCTTGTACCGCAGTCAACATATCGTAAAATAAAATTTGTAGCTTAAAGTGTCACCGAGTTGGACATAATCGTGACGCATGTGGATCGTAAACGTAACCGGCACTTGGTAATACCTAAGTACACTTATATACTCCTATTCATCGATCGTCGATCACGATACGATTCCACGAATGTACAGTTAACAGTGCGGTTCAATTTGTTAAATACGACGTTTTGGTCATCGTACGATTAAAAGACAGATCCGTTTTACTCAACTCGTGTCATGTTTCACCGATCGTAACGAATTGCCGCCACTTGTGACTGATTTTACGATGCCGAGAAAGTAACACGTAAGACAATGAACGTTATTATATACCTGTGATATCGAGTTCGAGGTTGGTTGTATGTACTTGATACGCATCAAGAAGAATTTTTAAACATTTTCTTTTTTTTTCTTTTTTTCGATAAATAGATAACGAAACGAAAATTTGCATACTTCTACTTAGAAGAATCGCGATAAGATTTAACGCATTAAGTTAGTTTATCGTTGATCTCGTTCAACTAAGAGAAATACTTTTCTCATTCAACTCGAAGAAATCGTGACGAGTTTATCAACTTGGTAAATCGTAACAAATTATAATAGCATCTGTACTTACACGATTCTAAATACATTTATAAGTTCGCTGATTGTTAATATTTAATTACAATCGTAATTAATGATTACATTTGTATTCAAGATGATGTTCTTCGTTGATCAGTGCATGAATGAAATATAATTTAACATCGTGGAGAAAAAATTGAATGAAAAAGATTGAGATTTATGAATGTAAGTTGTTAATAGAAAAAAAAAGGAAAGAAAATTCCTAGAATAAGGAAAAGAAGATTGTGGTGCAGAAATGAATGAAGGTTTGTTGTCCAAGTTGATTCGTGAGTGGTCGCATAACGTGACGTGTGAGCGATGCTTACTCTCCCACAACGTCGACCGGTAGTAGATGATGCTATAATGGTTGGGAGTCGGACATGTGAGCGCGGACAGGAAGTCCAAGTTTCTATACCAAGACGCACAAAGTCACGCGGATCTTCGCATGGAGGCCTTGCAAACCTCCTACGTGTCACGCAACTCATTCATGAGCTTTTCCACGTTGCATTAAGTTCCATTAACTTCGGGGGAGAAGGACGAGAAAAAGGATTCCCCTTAGTTATACGAACGGAATAAGAAAATCCTTGAAGATGTTCCTTGCCTCGGAGACTACGAATTTATCCTCTTCGATTTTTGAATCAAAGTTATTAACTAAAAAATACAACCCTTGTACGTGATATTCCTCCTTGTGGGGGTGTTACGTTTCAATCCACGTATAACCCTTTCTCTTATATTACTATCATTATTATTAAGATCACTATTATTATCATCATCATCATCATCATCGTATACTATATTATTATTATACTAACAACTGTACATACGTCAATGTAAAGTTGTTAAACCTAGGTATATCCTTTTCATCTTCATAACCCTTCTTCTTACCTCTGCCTACAACTTTCTTGTTTCTAACTCCAACAAACTTCCTAAACAGAATCCCCATCATTTCCTTAGTTTACCTTTACGATAACCCAAGAGAGATATTTCCTTCAACTAAACTGAATAAAACATATATCTCAACAAACAAGTTCTTGAATTATATATTATTCGAAAACGAAACTTAGAATGGGTATTTTCCTAGATCACGAATGATTTGAATGTAGTAACATTAAAGTAAAAAATAATAACAAATGCTAACAAATATCGTAAACAATTTGATAGTAAGTTTCTGTTGTTCGATGTCATAGACCCGTAGAGACAGGAAGATCGTGCGCCGTTGCGTAAGAGGACATTATCGTAGTGGTCGCGGCAGGTTACAATTTCATTCACGAAGAGGACGGCCTCTACGTCTGTCTCCCTCCACCGACGAGACCTTCCTCAGCGTATTCACTTTCTCCAGAAGCAAGCGACATTGTCGGCCTCTTTCGTGATACTTGTTGTTTTGTTTTTTCTCAGACTCATTCTCTCTCTCTCTCTCTTTATCTTTATCTTTCTGTTAACCCTTTTTCTTCTTTTTAGTTCCCATGCGAAACGATGATTCTCAACGAGAACTAAAAAGATAACATAGAATGAAATATAAAAAGAGAGAAAGAGACAGTTTGCCCCGAACATCGTCTAACGTTCATCCTCTTGGTGATTGTTATGTCAGAAAAAAGGTTGGTAGGAGTAAGCAAAAAGCGTGAATAATTTAAATTACATTTCTCATCATAACCCGCAAGCCGGTTAAACCAACACCAAGTTTTTGTCAGACCTGACGTGATCGCGAACCAAGCGAATCATTGTCAGCCAGTAACAGAGTAAAGTATTATTCTTTTTCGTTCATTGTAGTTCAGTTTATTTTCTAAGTTGTCTTTACATTATCTTTTACATTGAAGATTTAGGATTATCTTAAAATGGTGTATTGAGAAAGGTGGGAAAATGTTGGACACCTTATCTTTGTTTCAATGGTGATAGAAGAAATTAGGTGAAATAAAGGAACACTCTTTTACTTAGGTTAATGTAAAATGCGATGGCGTATATGTCTACAAATGTGAGACAGGGGAAGCCCCTCGATATTGGCGATTTATAATAAGACAGTATCGTATGAACGAAAGAAGTAGAATGAAGGAATGAAGGAATGAACACAGCCGGTGTCGGTGCAGTGCCACAGAGGGCGGTCCGAACAATGGGCCTGAATATCCGTTTGGATATTCGAAGAGAAGAGAAGAGAGTTAGCAGCAGCAGCAGCTTCGGCGTTAGCCGTGTAACAAGGACCGGCCGAGCCATGAGCAAGAAGAACGGCCAGTATTGAAAGAAAGAAATAAAGAAAGAAAGAAATAAAGAAAGAAAGAAATAAAGAAAGAATGGGAAAGAGAGGGAGAGGGGAGAACGTGCAGGGCGTGGATGGAGGAGCAATGCACGCCATATATCAACATCGTACCGATAACGAGGTCCCCAGGAGGCTACCGGTCGTGAAAGACAACAACAACAACAACGACGACGACGAAGAGGACGACGAGGAGGACGACGAGGAGGACGACGACGACGACGATGGGCGACCGGTCCGCCGGTGTAACTTTGGACGTTGCAACAAACCGCAATACTGAGTCCCCTTTTTTCCCTCGGATCCTGCTGAGGATTCTGGAATGAAAAAGGACAGGCTTGGACTCACCAACTAGTGGACTCTTCAAATAATTCACCAACCTTCCTGCCATCGATCGAAATCCGTCCGAGACAGAGTATATATCTATACGCGTGAGTGTGTTTCTGTGTGGGTCTATGTAAGAAAGAGAAAGAGAGTTAGATAAAGAGAAATCAGATCGAAAGTATGGGAAATTGTTAAGAAACATTTGATATACTCGCAGAATAGTTTCTTCCTATGTGGAAAATCTAAAGGGATAATAAGGATCGTATGAATAATGCAAACGACCAGACAAATTTATTAATTGCACGATCGGGATCCAAAGATATTCCTTGGTTACATGCAAATCTACTTCTCGAGTGTTTCTACTATCATTGGCATTGTTCGCCGACCTGTTTACGATCCTCTTCAAATTAAGAATCTGTCTAACGTATGTAAGTCGAGATAAGGGTTGGTAACAACGCGTTGTATACGTGGTAATGGGAAGTAACGTATAGTAATAACGTTTAAACGATAATATTCATGGCGCATTTGGTGATAGAGAAAGTTGATTTCTTCTCTTTATCTTTTTCTCTCACCAATATTATATTACCAACAAACAACCCATAAGAAGAAGAAGAAGAAGAAGAAGAAGAGATGCAGAAGTATCGAAGGTGATTATTATTCTGTAAGGATTCCGCATTAGGGTACGATACATTCAGAGTGGTTAGTCGAAGATGACGCTTTTCATCTTCATTAACAAAACGTCATTAGGAACTAGGAATGGTAGGTAGAGAGGGCCTTAGCAAAGTCTACGACTTATTTCCCTTGAAATTAATGATCATCGCGAAAGAAGCAGTAGCAACTATCATCTTGCATACGGTATCATGGTTAACTCTCTCGTAGCGATCTACCGATCATCATCTTAAAGCCGACGTAAGAGTTGCTATTAATCACTCATTAAGACCATCCAGGAGTTGCGTTAAGAAAACAACGAACGAACGAACGAACGAACGAAAGATCGATCTGTGCTTATCTACCATGACTCTTATAAGAATCTTTTATTTTTATGGTGAAAGTCAAAGTTAGCAACTAATCCTATCGCGTGAGAGAAGAAAAAACGGTAGGGGGGATATTATCGAAGTTTCAAATACAAAAAGTTAGATCGTTTTCAAGTCGATTCTCAATGTCGAAGGACATTATCCTTTTTTTTCTCTTTCTCTTTCTCTCTCTCTCTCTCTCTCTCTCTCTCTCTCATTCTCTTTTAGTACACACCTAAAACGATCTCTCTTGGGCTTCGCAGCTGTGGGCCACAGGAGTACGAGGAGAGTCACGTATACCCTACACGCGCGTATGAGCCGCACGACGGGACATTGTAGAACTTATATGGCGATCCGGCATAAATCAAAGGGCTAATATACTGCTGACCACGGTAATGCAGCCGGCGCGGCGGAGGTCTTTTTATCGGTATAGTAAGACAATACGCATTTACATACGTGCGAGGAGAGCAGCTCCTACGCGGCGTACCTTTACCCTCTCTCGCCTTTCCAAACGATCCCAACTCTCCCCTTTTCTTTTCTTATTCTTCCCTTTTATCCCTTTCTTTCGTAAGTCAGCTCCGATCTCTTTCTCTCTTTCTTTCTCTCATATATAAGTAACCGTATATATGTATGGTTGCATCGAAGCATATGGTGGAGCTTATTGGAGCGAAGGCCGCCAAGCGCGGCAATTACCGTGCTTGCCCGCCGGCTTCTGCAAGTTCTACACCACGAAGAAGAAGAAGAAGAAACCCTATCGCCCTTTTCACCAATCCTCTTATTCTTGAGTTCTTTTTTTTTTTTTTAATCTTTTTTTCTATTTTGTCCATCCGATCGATGCACGATCGAGTAAAGTCGAACGAATCGGTCCAGGATTATTTGGAAATTCTCCTCGTCAAGGGTTAAGGGTTCGTACATAATGCAGAGGGTAGAAAGAAAGGAAGGAAGAGAGAGAGAGAGAGAGAGAGAGAGAGAGAAAAGAAAGAGGAATTCGCGATTACGGGGACTGGGTTTGCTTGACGTAGAAGAATTTAGGAGCGACGGCAAGAGCAAAGGCTCAGTTCGCGAGCGGTCAGGTCCCTTTGAAGTCTAAAAACAATGGCATTGTCTCTTCAGTCTAGCGAAAGGATCCTGCAGCATCTCCTCAAGCCCTTCCTCTCCTCCCTTTTTCTTCTTCCCTCTTTACTCCTCCTCTACCACACTTCTTCCACTTGCAACTTCTTCGTTCACTTCTTTTCGTTCTTAACTCTCGCGTTCAACTCGCGGTCTCTCGGCGTAAACGTTTTAGATCTTTTTCCGCCTCCTGTACTCACTGGATCCTCCTCTCTTCTCTTCTCTTCTCTTCTCTTCTTTCCCTCTAAGCGAGGGACCGAAAAGTTGAAACACGTAGAACTCGTGAATCGATTTCGTTCGATGCCAATTTACATTTTTCATTTACATCCTCTAGTGGAGGTATACTACTTCCAAAAAGTTCTTCTCTTTCTATCTTTCAAAGGACAACGTCGAGATCGTACCACCTGCGTAAGCTTCGACCCATCTGACAGATTGAAGGCCACGCGAGTTAAAGAAAAAGAAGTAGGAGAATTGTGGGAGAGGAGGGAGTGGTTCCTCCGTAAACGATGTTGCTATCTTACTCTTTCTTTCTTTCCCTTTCTTTCTCTTGGTCATTATTTCCTCTCTGTCGACCAACAAGAGTGAGCAGTAGAAAAAAAAAAAAAAAGGAATAAAGTTTTCGGTGTGCGTGCACCTCTCTTTCTCTTTCTCGTTTTCTTGGGCTGCATCCAAACGAAGACCGGTAGGGACGCTATTAGCTTCGGCATAAGGGCGTTCTCCTTTTGTCGCCAATGGAATTTATTCCTTCCAACCACAGTGGAACCTCGATTTCGGCCGGTCTCTCTCTCTCTCTCTCTCTCTCTCTTTATCTTCTTCTCGGTTCCTTTCGTCAAAAAAGAAACCGACCTTATACCCCCTTTAGTTCGAATTCTCTTTTTCTAGAATCGCCGACTTTGCCAAATCCACCCGAGAGAGATCAGATTCGATGTCTTTTAATCGATTTTCGATTCCACCTAACTCAACTCAACTCATCTCTCTCTCTCTCTCTCTTTCTCTCTTTCTCTCTCTTGCTTTCTTTCTCATGTTATTCCTGATCGATCGTCAATTTCGACTTATTTATCGTCGCAAGAGTTTAGGATATTTATCAAACGGTACTTTATAAATCCGAATCGGGTTTCTCGTAGCACTAATCTTTTTTTAATATCTTTACAAAATGCGTATACCAGGTACGACAGGTTAAATAATTTCGATCAGACAAGTATGCGGTTCTTGAATGTTTTTTTCAAATAAAAAAGAAATTTAAAAGGGAAGAAACGAGGCAACAGGTTAAAAATCATACGAGGAGATAATAGTTCGAATTGATCGTGGAATTTCGAGGAATCTTTCGAGTCCGGGTACGCGATCCAATTAAGTAGGTGCGATTCTTGAGAAAGAGGAAGACGAAAAGGAAATAAGAAGAAGAAAAAGAAGAAGAAGAAGAGGAAGGAGAGTGCGGTGACTTCGTTTCACCGGTTAAGGAACTGGTTGCAATTAATGAGCGACCGGACGGAAATCGAATTGAGAAATTCCGGACGAACAGCAACACACCGAAGGATCACGAAGAAGAACGACGAAGAAGATGCGAGATTTCGACTCCAGAAGGAAGAGGAGTGGGCAATGGGTTCGTTGGTTGGTTGGTTGGTTGGTTATATTTGCAACAGGACAACACAGCACTGCACTACACTGCACACTTAACAGCAACACTACATACAGTAGCACGAAAACATTTATCGGTCGACACTGTGCCTTGGTTACTCTGCTGTCTTCTTCTTCGTACCCTTTCCCTTTTCCCTTTCCTTTTCCTTAAGGTTCACTCCTATCCTACTATCTTCCAGCGCGACTACTTCACCCTTTTTATTGATAGCTGCAATTAAAGGTGCGCGTCTCCTTAATTGCACTGCGGTACCTTAATTAGGAATCATCAATTCGTAGAGTCGGCAAACCCCATAGCCACACGCGTATGATTAACGCCACTTGACTCGTTTAAAACTCGTACGGTCGATCCTGAACGCGATAAATATCGATTTCTCGGGACATTTTATCGAAATGTATTTTTTTTTTCTTTTACCTTCTTTCGTTTCTTTCATTCTCTGAATTTTTTTTGTCTTCTTCTTCTTCTTCTTCATTTTAGAAAAATCAACGAAATTACAGGGAGTCTCTAGACGGTTGTACTTGCTTGCATCCTTCTTGTTAGTCACCATAAAAGATAGTGACTTTGGTTATACTTTATTCTCTTTTTTTTTTTTCACTGATCTCCCTTTTCTCTGAGATTTATGGTAAGTTATTAACTCGAACTTTAAATTAATGTCCTACCAACACGAGTTTACGAGACATACTTGTTGCACTTTCTGTAAATAAGCGTATATTTAATACGTGAGATTATACATTTTTCTAAGAAATCTTTGATCTTATTGAATTTATAATGTAATACGTTTTTTTTTTTTTTCATTAAAGTTTTATAATTTTGTATTATCGAATATATTACTTTGTATCACGGCCGATATTTCACTGACTCGAATCACTTCATTTCTATTGATTTTAATTATAGATCGTAAACTGTAATAGTTAATTACATTTAGATAATTATACATTTATAAATGATATAAATAATTATATACTTTCTTTCTTTATTTATCTATTTTTTATTTTTTATTGACATTCTTCTAATTTAGAGAAAACAAAGAATTTGATAAAACGATAATCTCTCAAAGTGTTCAAAATACAATTGAACTTTGTTGGCCTTTATCGAATCTTTTTCCATACGATTAATAAACTATATAAAAGAATTAATCAGTAAAAATACATATTATCAACAATTCACATATGAACATTATCATTTATCTCTGTAACATATTTATGAATATCTAATTGTGATGAATCATAGACAAGAAAGTTGATCTTTCTAATGTAGTCAAAACAAAACGATTGCAACAGTGATTTAAATTGATCTTCGTGTTAAAAAATTGATAAGTTATTGAATTTAAAGGTAAAGTTTGAAAGTAGATGTTTCATAGGTATATACATAAATATTCATACATATATACATACATATGTACAGTGCCCCTATTTGAAAAAAGATGACGGAAGTAGATGAGAAAAGAGGTAATAGGTAGTTCGGTGTATGTAATCGGTTACGTTCGCGAGTTGAGCGTGAAATTTTTCAAACGGTTCGTAAGCAACCGCGGCCGTTCTGCTGTTAGCAGCAATGGTCCCGATGCGAGGAGGGTTCAAAGTTCAGAGGTCCAATCTGGGGTCTTGCTCACACATCCATATTAAGTGGGGCTCACTTTCACGTATACATTCGCAAAGCGCAAAACCATTCTACGTACATGTATTTTCACCGATACATATAAACGTTCTTATGTTCCTTTTAGTAAACTCGAGACACGGCCGTGATCTTCGCTCCGATCGTTGGAAGAAAAATATCATCTTCCTTCGAACACATGTTTCGTGTGTGTAGTTTGTCAGTGAAAAAAAAAAAAAAAGAAAATAAATAAAAAAGAGGAAAAAAAATTAAGAAAAGAAAAAAAAGGGTAGTTCGAACGAACGCCTTAACGAGAATTAATTACTTCATTTAATAAGGTGAATACTTTACATCGAGCAAATTAATTGTCCTTAGATTATAAAGTTTGCTCTTTCTATCAGTGATAAAGATAAAATCTTTCTTTATTGGATCTCCTGTTGGTTTAATTATCCTCCAAGACTAATACGACCACGACCAAGACCCACGACCACGATGACAAGGAAAGATAGTTCTTGGTCGAATTTTATTCTGAAATTGAAGAAGAACTAAATTCATTCTCTCGTTTTCTTTTTTTTACTTTATTAAAGTTTCATATTCGCAAGGTTGTAGTTACTTCAAGAAAGTTTAACAGAGTATGAGTGATGTAAATTTCTACAAAATTCATTTTTAATAAGTCTATTCACCGGAAACGGATTTCATGAACTTAGATTATTTTTAAACTGTGTATTACGAACTTATCGATAAATCAGTCTCTTTAAATTTACGTACTAATTATAATAATATTAATAATAATAAATAATAATAATAATAATAATACCCAGAAATACTAATTAGTTCGGGGCGTAGTTGGGGTTTGCACGTTGTTATCTTAATTATGACTTTTATCGTTAGTGTATCGTTTCTAAACCGGAATGAATTCATCGAGGTTACTGAAAACATCCAGTATGAACTTTAAACCGATAACCTTTAACATTGATAAGAAAAAGACATTTTGAAAATTACACCAAATTAAAAGAAAAAATAAAATCAAATAAAATAAAACTTCCGGTGTTACGTCGTAAGAAGATTTTCAAGTGGAATGTTATAAGCAACAAAAGAAATAATAATAATGACGAGGAGACAACGTAGCTAACATGAGATTTTGCGAGAAGAAGAGAAGATGAATATTTCAAAAGGAACGTGCGTTTGCATTTTACGCGTATGTGAATGAGAAAGAGAAAGAGAGAAAAAGAAACTGAGAGATACGAGTATGGAAGCTCATATCGTGTTGGTTGACTGCCAACGACGACTGACATTTGTGAGAGGAAACAGAAAACTCCGAGAAAAGATGAAAGAAAGGATGGGAAGAAAGAAAGCGAGAAATAAGGAAATAAAGAAAGAAAGAAAGAAAGAAAGAAGAGCTCTTAAGTGCACGAGTGGGGTATAAGAAAAAGGAGGAGTGAAGGGGGAAGAGTAGGGGTTCATGCGGCTTGGGTCGGAGGGATCGAGAGGGTCAGAGGTCACGGGTCGGACCGTATAGCCCTGACCTTCGACCTTATCCCCACCTAACACGATTCTCGAGACCTTACGCGGACCCCTACCACAAGCGCGCACCTAGTGTCCCGAGATCTCGACTCTACTTCGTAGCTGAACTCGAGACTAAACTCGCGAGAGTACACACTTAACTTTTCTCTGATAGAGTAGTGTCAAAAAGTATGAGAATAAAATAAACAGAGAGGATAGGATGATAGAGAAAAAATACGGTGGATAATTGACGCGAAATTATTTCATTTCTATCAAAAGTTTATACTTTGTGTTYTTTTTTTTTTKTTTTTTTTTTTTTTTTTTTGATCAATAAAATCTAAAAAGAAATTAGAGATTGAGAAAAAGAATG
>NW_015149090.1:71838-91838 GCF_001465965.1 Polistes dominula
AAGGGAGAGAGAAAGAGAGATAGAGATAGAGATAGATAGAGAGAGAGAGAGGGCGGGAATCTGTTTATCGTAAAACCTTGACACAGTTGAATATCCGTCGTGCCACGCAGTGCATCGTCCGTGGATATTATAACCCATACTGTTGTTTGCCACTTTTATGCCGTATACATGAGAAGTAAGTGTAAGTGCGCTCTTAAGCGTATCTATCTATACTGACAGATTTAAGTGATATTTGTGCTCGTTCATGTGTAGATTTACAATCAGTGTCAACTCGTGTGCGTTGATCTACGCTCTCTTTTACATCTGTCTTTTTATCTCTTTCTCTTTCTTTTCTATTTTCATCTCTCAAACGATTTTGTTCTCTCGTCAGGAGGGTATAATGAAACGGACATATTCGAGATAATTGATATGATAGAATAAAAGAGAGAGAAGGAAGGAAGGAAGAAGAGGCAGGTAGACGAGCAGACAATTCGATATTCGCGATTTTAATAAGTTCCGCGTAACGCGCAACGTCAGGATTTATGATCGGCGTCGAACAGATGACGCGAAAATATTCCTAGCCGGAAACCGTTAATATAACTTCTTAATATTATCCTCTCTGTCTTCTTCCTCTTCCTCCTCCTCCTCCTCCTCCTTCTCCATTCGAAACTACAATTCTCTTATAGAATATAATATTTTCTCTATTTAGTTGATAAGTATTGCACATATATACATCTACTTTCCAATAAAGTTCTTAGTAGTTGCTGTTATTCCCTTGTTTCATCGTCATCGTTTTGATCGTTTTATTATTAACAATTTTAATTGTCCTATTGCAAAATCAAAAGGAAATAAACTGTATGAAACGTTTAAATGGTCGAAGAAAATAGTGCTCGTAAATTAAACGTTAAGTTTACCATCGAATAAGATAGGGTCGTGTGTGTGTGTGTGTGTGTGTGTATATAAGTGCGTGCCGCTGTGACTCGGGAAGAGAAGATGGTTTTCACTTTGGACACGTATTATCGGTCCGGTCCGCGCGTTACGCGTACGGTCACTACGACGGTATAAGATCTTCTCGTCGTGCCGATGACAGCGAATGGTCTCTCTTGGACGGAACGCAATAAACCGGCTCTTTATCGATGAACGTGATTTTGCTCGACTGACCGAAGCATACACAGCGTGCTAAAGAAAAAGATAGAATAAAATAGAAAAAGAGAGAGAGAGAGAGTGATCGTTTGGGACGATCGTTTCGATCGTGATATTAGATCGTTCGTCGTTAATAATAACTTATGAGCGCTTAGTGCGAGAGCTTTTATCGCTCGTTATATCTCTGATCTTTAAGAGCGCGAGATAGGAGCCTAGAAAATTGGAATGAACATCAGAGGCCAAGGTTAAAGTTTCCAATCGCATTAATCCTTGCGAAACGATTCCTCATACGTATCTATATATATATATAGGTGTGCGTAAAATACATTGTACATACGTAGGTATGTGTATTTACTACCATATGCACACTTATCCACAAATGGTACTTCGAGTTAGACGACGATAGTGTTCTCTCTCATTCGATTTTATATCGGATACTTTCTTGATATCATTTTCTAAGGGTCAACGTAGTTAACGTTAAATCATACCTCTATGATTTTATTTGTATTATATTATTAAAACTGTCACGTTAATCGTTCATCATAGTCATTAGCATATAAAATACTTATAATTGTGTTTTAAAGTTTTATTTTTTTTAGAACGTTTTTACGAACGATCACGAATTATAGTTATTTTCTATTAGGTACGTGATTTTTAATAGAATCACGGATTAAATTTTGAAGTCTTTGATCTAAGGATAAATCGTTTGAGTGTATTATGATCTTTCTTACGAAATTCAAGGTGGGACGGCACGCGCTTCTTTTAAACGCGTGGGTGCGTAAATGTCTAGGTAGCGTATGTTACGCGTTGATCACATATGCTTTTCTCTCTTTCTTTTATGGTCGTACGTCTTCCTTCTTATCCTCCTCTTCACCTTCAATACTCCATCGTTGACCCAGCGTGGGCGAGGGGCCACGCATCGCTAATTACGGCCAATCAGACGCGACCGGTGCCAGCCTTATGCAAATAAGATTCTTTAAAGGGCAACCGGAGAAAGTGATTGGGTGATTGGCCCACCGATCGACCGAACGAACTATTGTAATCCAATCATTTTCTTTTGTCAAAACCATAGAAAATAGGGTAAAAGGGTTGACTTACTTATTTCTAATTTTTTTTCTTGATTTTGTTTGTTTGTTCGAACATTTGAAAAAAATATCAACAAAAGTTTACGAAGAAAGATTTTAACGAGAATGTCTATTCGATTTCTTGGTTGTATTCGTGTTTCTCCTTTTATCGAGTTGCTCTCCCTACCCAACACACCCGCCTCTTTAACCTCCACTACACCTCCTCTTCTTCTCGTGGTCCGCCCACAACGCGTGCTGGTGGTTCATTCTCTTCGCTCCATCCCTCGTGTGTTTGAGCGCGCGAGAACACCCACGCCACGTGTTCGCTGTTCGTTTGCCTTTAACTCGATCCCAAGGATATATACCACCTATGATTATCTTTCCATCAACTCGATCTTTTCTTTTTTCTAAGCGCTAATTCACCACCACCCCCTCCCTGCCCCCTTTACTTAGTACGAAGACAAAGAACGTAGGATATCGAATGTGATGTTTTTTTTTTTTTTTTTTTTAATTTAATTCTGAACAAAATTACAAAATGTTTAAAAATTGAATACAAATGTTATTATATATTATAATGATAATAATGATAATATAAGGATAATATGTTCAAGATGTAAAGTAGATTACATATGTGTCGTTCGAATAAAATAAAAAAATTGTAATAAAAAGAAAAGTTAGTCACGAAACTAGGTAAAAGATTTTCTACGTCATTTTCGTTTCTTGATTTCTACGTTTACTGCAAACCGATAAAATGATCTAGCTCGAAGCTAAGGACGAGAGAGTAGATGAACTCGAGTTTTACGAAGCCTCAGGGAAATCTCTCTGCCTTTTATTTTTTGTCTTCCCTTTTTTTTTTCACTTCCCATCCTGATCGTTTTTCCTTTTATCGCGAACGTGCTTGGCCGCACCTTCGAAGATACGAAGAGAAAGAGGAATAGAAAGAGAAATAAAAAGATAGAAATAGACAGACAGATAGAATGAGAGAGAAAGAGAGAAAGAGAGAGAGTTCAGAGAGATAGTTTCATCGTGGCATAAAACAGTAATCTCTCTGAAGGCTAGGAGTAAAGATCGACCGGAATCTTTTCTACCTTCGTCTCTTCTATGCACTTTCTGATGAAAGAGAGAGAGAGAAAAGGATAGAGTAGTTGTAGATAGCGATGGGTTCGTGTTATTGCTACCGAGAGACGTGTCGATGGAATGGAAACGATTCGATAAAGAGAAACCACAAATTTCTAGTGATCGAGAGCCAAGGATGATGCTCGAGGTGGTAGAGCAAACTGGGTAGAGCTATCATCCCATTTGCGTTGAATAAAACTGGTTTCTTCTCGCGTATATGTGTATGTGTGTGTGTATATATATATATGTGTGATATTTCCATCGATTTCAAATATATTTTTATTTTCCTTAAACATTCCAAAACATGATTTATTTGTTTTTTCTTCTTTTCTTTTTTTGTATAGATTTGAACCATCGTACACGCGGTTAATCTTATCTATCTATAATATGTATGTCAAAATGGTTTATCTTATGATAGAGTTTATAGTTAAGGTTTCGAGATAGCGAACAGGTAAAACAATTTTTAACTCTTTTGAGGGTTTATTTTTTTCTTCTTCTTCTTCTTCTTCTTCTTCTTCTTCTTGTTATTTAAAATAAAGGTACAAGAGTCGTAAGGTAAGGTAAGGTAAGGGAAAGAAACGGCGTGGATGATGTGTAAGAAAGAGATTAAAGGAAGGAAAGAAAATTTCCGGTAGCAGGACTCCCCGTTGCGAACATCTCTCTCTCTCTCTCTCTCTCTTTTTCTCTCTTTCTCGTTGCTTCGCATTTTGACGCGCGAAGCTTTCGCGAGGAGAACTAAAGAGAAAGAAAGAAAGAAAGAAAGAAAGAAAGAAAATAGAAGATCGCGAAGCGTGCCGTCCAATTAAACTCTTCTGCCGGGCCGCTCTCTTCTACTATATTGATTTAATTATCTCGTTACGACTCGGCAAAAGTCTGCTCAAGCTGAACGTACTCTCGAGGAGCGCCTATATACACGCGTAGAAGTCGATCAATTACCGGAGGGACTCGATTTCTGTCTCTTCCTTTCTCGAACAACATTCCCCGTTTCTTTCTATCTTTCTTTTGTCCTTTTTTTTTTCTTTATTCCTTTCCCCCACCCCATCACCACAAGCAGCACCCAACCCTCCCCTTTCATTTATTTCTCTTTTTCATTCGATGAGTAGAAGAAGGTTTCTCGATTCTAACAGCACACACGTTTATACAGAGAGAAATAGAATGACTGAGTGAGATAGAAATAGGTAGAAGTGGAGGTGAAGGAGGAGGAGGAGGAGGCTTCTCCTTTCTCTATGCTTATCTACGTTGCTGTTTCTCGTCTCCCTTCCACTGATTTATCGACGTATTTCTAATCAAGAGACCGCGTGTGCGCGCGCGCGACTCTTGGAAGCTGTATTAGTTAACCTTGTCAGATAGGTAGGTAGGTACCTTCTGGCTGATCGTGCATACTAAGTAGTTAACTTCGTGGGTGGTGGTGGTGCTCTCGAGTACCACCTCCGGTTTGCACTGCTAGAAGAGCATGAAGGCATTCGTCGATCGATCGATCGATACAACCGTTCCATCTGCGCATCCTTCGCTAGCTGCTCAGCTTAACTTAGCTTAGCTAACTTCCTTCGAGTACAAACCTTTTTCTCTATTCTCTTTATTCTCATTCTATTCTTCATTCTCTCTTCCATTTACTTTCGTCGAATGATCGATAAGAATTTTCTATCCTTGTCTTAAGAAATTGATGAGTCTTTCTTTCAACTTATTTTACATTTTTATCTTATTTGATTTTCAATTTAAAACGTACATATAAATACATGTATATATGTTGAAATCATCGTGATAATCATCGATATATTATTTCAATCTTGACAATGTTTTTATTTCAATCGTTTCAGGTCCTGAAAAGAACGGTTATTATCGCGACGGATCTACTGGTGGATCCTTTTTCTATCATTCCGGTGAGTAAATGTAAATTGTCTAATATAATATTAGATAATATATTTTTATAACGAAATTAGGTTTATAGTTGGTGATAGTTTTTATTTTTTATTTTTTCAAAGATGATCTCGATAATAATAAACGTTGTTCATATAATTATTCTTACTTTAAGCATGGTATCTTAAAAGTGGATTATCAAGTGTCATTATCTAGACAACGAATCGCGACTTTGCACGCATGAAGGGGCTAAAAGGGGTAAAGACACTTGGAACAAGTTATAAATGTATAAAAAAAAAAATAAAAAAAAAGAAAATAAAAAAGAAAACAAGAAATAACTAAAGAAGAGAAAGAGGAAGAGAAAGAGAAAGAGAGGAGTCTAGAGTAATTTCAACATGAAAGAATAATAAGAGAAAGACATAGGAATATAAAGAAAGAAAGAAAGAGAGGTCGGGGTCGGTGCGTAGCAAGCGATTAGGGCTTAACGATTATTCTCGGTCCTACGTCGGAGTTAACCGGTCGTAGAAGTAATAACGCTCGACAATCTGGTCCGGCAATCAATGAGTACGTGTTTATGTAAATTGAACGAGCCACGGCACGAACGACGCAATGCTATTTTTCCTTACCGCTCGCGCTCACCCTATCCCATAAGAAAGAAAGAGAAAAAGAGATAGATAGATAGATAGAAAGAGAGAGAAAGAGAGAGAGAGAGAGAGAGAGAGAGAGAGAAGCTCGCAAAAGAATCAAGAAAGAAGTTTGAAAGAGGGGTGAACGATGTTGTATTTTATCGGTTCGATGCTGTCCGACGGTGTCGAAGCACGCGAACGAACCTTCTTACTTCGACGATATTTATACTCGATTTGACGCCATTTCTTTCTCTCTTCATTCCCCCCCCCCGACCCCTTTCTCTTGATAATTTTTTTTTATTTTTTTGACCACCCTTTGAAAACGCATATATATTGATCGGTTTGAAAAATATAAAATAGGGGGATTAAAACGAAAGAAAGGGTGAGGGGTTATAATTCTGTGAGACAATTTGAGATTGACGAGAAAGTAATCGTTGTTGTTCTCGTAAATTTATTCAGGTAGGAATGAAGAATATGAGGGGCGGGGCGGCGGCTTGAATAAAAAATAATAATAAAAATGTTAAAGAAATATTAATACAAAAAAAAGAAAAGGAAAAATGAAGCTTTCAATGTAACCGAGTTATTGAAGCCGCCGCCTTCGACGTCGTCGTCGTCGTCGTCGTCGTCGACGAGGACGACGCGGTAGTCGTAACTCCACTCGAACGGCGATTATCTCTCGTAAATTGCCAGGGGGCAACAGCTTCTTCCTTTGGAAAAGGTATCGCGAACGTTGCTCGGAGAGAGGCAAATGTAAAGTAGAATAATCGTAGTCATTACTTTGTTAAACAAGCCTTTGCGCCACGGTACTTGTCTCTCTCTCTCTCTCTCTCTCTCTCTCTCTTTCTGTCTATCTTTCTCTCTGTCTTTTCCTTTCGATAAACGCGACGCAATAAAATTTTTAGTACCTACACGCAAACGTTACCACAAACACATGCACAGGTATATATACATACATGTTAGACTCATTCCCTTTAGCTTTTACGAATTTAACCTTAGCCACATCTTTGTCCTCGTCCTCGTCCTCGTCCTCGTCGTCGTATCGACAACGATATAAAATCTCAAAGCTTGTGGGTATTTGTTTGTCGTAGGTGCTGAACATTTATTCGATGGCACCATCTTTCTTTCATTCTATCTTTCTCTCTTTCACTCATTCATTCACTCACTCACTCACTCACTCACTCTCTTTTAATGGAACGAATCGTACGAGTCTGAAAAGATCCGTGGAGGCAATGACGTGCGTGCATATCCATTCATATATATTCTTATATGTGTATATATATATATATATACACCTTTATTACCGTCTTTAATATAATGAAGCGCCCCTCTTGTTGATGCACGATAGCCGACCGAGAGTGACGGGGGGTAAAACGTTGGAACGACGGATACTACACGCGCGTGTAATTAAATAGAGTCCAACGCCGACTCCAGAACCAACCTCACTCGAATTAATCGTTTGCCTTCGGAAGCACTCCTTCCTCCGCCGGATGGGTTGGTTGGTTTGGTTTGGTTTGTTGGTTGGTACGCAAGAGCTGTTTTAATGGAATCGCACCGCTCGTATTTCCAACGGAATCGTCGAGATTTTTTTTAAGAAGGACCGCCGCGGTAAGGAGTCCTCCTCCTCTTCCTCCAGGATATTTCTTTTTTTTTCTGTTCGGATTGGATGTCGTGCGAAGGATATAAGGGTAATATACCAAACACGTATTTGAGTACAACCGTTTAATTGGTTTACGGTCGAAAATCCGTGTACCACCCCGGTCGAGATAAGAAACCAACAAAAATTCCTATTAGCTTTTCGTTTACTTGTATGTATGTATGTATGTGTGTGTGTGTATTTTTTTTTTGATCTCGCTAATAAGTTAATTCTTTATATTCGTTTTTCTTACGTAGTATTATAAAAACTCTCTTGCGTGTATTTTATTTCTACTTCTTCTTCTCTTTATTTCTTATTAAATTTGTTCAACTCTACTTAACATTCTTCGTTTTTTGTGTGTTTAAAAGTTGATAGAGAAGTATCAATGTGTTCTAATCGGGGAAGAAAAATGCTAATAAAAAAAGGTGAGTGCATCGTTCAATTTTGTTCTACGAAAACGATGGAATCCAGTTGACAAAGTAGTAGTAGTAGTAGTTGTTGTGGCGACCGCGTTCCATAGTTTTCTTCTTTCTTGGCGAGGTCGTACGTTGAAGAGTTCGTCGTAACCATAGAAGATAGAAGCAAACGGAATAGAATATAGAAACATGGTCGTTCCTTCGTTCGTTCGTTCGTTCGTTCGTTCGTTCCTTCTTCGTTCCTTCGTCGTCGTCGAATGGGAGTCGCAGAGGCCGATCAATTATGCCGGTCGATTCCAGGCCACGAAATGTCAAGGCTCCACCTCGATGGAATTCTAACGCTGACAACTACGACGAAGACGATGATGTCGATGGAGAATCGAGTTCGAATGAAAGAGAAAAAGAGAAAAAGCTAAAGAGAGAAAGAAAAAGAGAGAAAGATTATACGTTATGATATTATATGTTTATTGACTGAATCTTGTTAAGCTGTAATACAAAAACAATAATTCAAAATCAATCTCGATAAATAATCGTTGTTGTTCGAGTGTTTCTCTTTTAACACACTTGTAAATCCCGATAATTGAATTTTCAAGCTTCCTATAAAAAGATATAATCGAAAAGTTGCATACGATTTGGTTTGGTTTTTTTTGTTTTTTTGTTTTTTTTTTTTTAGATTGCCATACATAATCGAGTCTTAAGATCGACTATCGATGAATATCCGACTTGGTGGCTAACACCGATTGAACCTTTTTTTTTCGTTATCTATTTTTTTTTTCTACTATCTCTCTCGTGCGTAGGTTTACCTATATAAATCCAATCGATTTCTCGATCCTTCAACTCGATTTAACGTTCTCGTCGAAGTACTGCGACTTTGCTTGAACTTCCATTAACGAGATATACGCCCGTATCGTAAACCAGTTTAGCTAGCAAGCTTAGCTAGCAAGCTTAGCTATCTAGCAAGCCTAACTTAGCTGATACTCGCCATCTCGAGATAGTTCTTTCAATTATCAATTTCAATATCTTTAAGAAACCTTAAATGAAAACAACTAGTATCAAATAACGATGTTAGACACGAAACACTTAGTAAAGAAAATTTATAAATGAAATTAAAAAAGAGAGTAAAGAAAAGTTAAGAAGAAAGAAATAATAAACTCTGATAAAAAAGAAAAAGAAAGCGAACTTAAAATGAACAATATTTGCAAAATATCAATATTATAAAAATATGAAATAAAAGTATCTTTATATTTCTCGCTTATCACGTATGACGCCTCATACAACGTGTTGCACCGTCACGTTTCGCGACAAGGAGATTACGAATAAGGGTGTAAAAGAGGAAGTGAGAAAAAAGGGGAGAAGAAAAGGAGAAGAGAAAGGGGACTAGGAAAGGATAACAGAGGATAGGAAAGGAAAGAACGCATTTCGCTGGTCGACGTAAGTACTCGCACGTACGCACACGCGTGCGCGCCGAAGTATAATAAACATAATCACGGTAGCACGATAAGGAGGCCTTGGCCGTCTCCCTACGGTCGTGCCCGGCACGCCCACCGCTACCATCTCTGCCGTGCAAAGAGAAAATACTACCGTGGCAATCAACGGTTTTACACCTGAGCATCGCCACGTACCTTGCTAAGGAAGAGGAAGAGAAAGAAAGAGAAAGAAAGAGAGAAAGAAAGAGAGAGGTTCAAAGAAGGAGGGAAGAGAGATGCTCCTCTTTCCTTTCTTCCTTTCTTTCTCTTCATCTCTCTCTCTCTTTCTCTTTCTAACTCTCTCTCTCTCTTTCTCCCTTACCCACCTTTCTCGACTCTCAGCTTCACCTCGATAGGCAAGAAGACTTGGTGAGCACGTTGTACCGACCTACCCCGAAGGATTATCAACGCTGGATCTTTCGATACGCTCCCGTTGCTTCAGCAGCTTCCGTAGTAAGTCCTTTGAGTCCTTTTCTTTCCTCGAAAGTTCTAAGATCCTGGACCCCAACTTTGTTAAACTCAAACTCAACAATATTATCTAAATAATTTCGCGTCTATAATAATTATTATATTTTCGAAGAATTATGTAATATCGTAAAGGTTTTTTAACTGTGAGAAAAAAAAATATCATCGATGTAAGTATGGGAAAATTTGAATAAGATAAATAATAAAGAATTTGTTTCGTGTATACCTTGAGAACTATCGAGATATATCGATGAATATCGTTCGAGCGGACAGAAGGGAAGCTTCTTTCTTTCTTTCTTTTTTGTGTTTTTTGTTTTTTGTTTCTTTCTCTTTTCGTGGTCACATCGCGTGATCGGACAAGACTCGTTCGCGATCGAATTTCTACGGCATTCCGAAGGGACCTTATTTCTCTCTCTCTCTGTCTCTCTCTTTGAAATCGTTTTCAACCCATAACGTTACCTTCAAGGAACAAATATTTTGTGTTAAGATTATTTTTGATTTATTCAACAATGATCATTAAGATCATTGTATCTGTTATTTGCTTTAAAAGAATCGATTCAGTCGAACTAACTTACGAATGAACTCAAGGATAGATCGTTCGTTCGTTCGTTCGATCGATCGATCGATCGATCGATCGATCGTTGTTGATCAACGAAGCGTATATTTTCTGTAGTTATAGCTATAGCTAGCGTGTCGCGCATCTCACGTTATCGATCTTTCATCGTATCGGACAGGTCGACGTAGTTTCTTTGATTTTCACCTGGTCATTGCTCGGAGTTTTAATAAGATAAAAATAGAATAAGGAAAATGTTTGGAAGACGTCAACGTAGAAAGTAATATATACCTGAGCAATGGCAAAAGCAACTGCAATAGCAACTGCAACAGCAGCAGCAGGAGCAGTAGGAGCAGCAGGAGCAACAACAACGTACGAGATAGGGGCAGGGTTCTCTAGTCTATACTTACGGGCTAGGTGGTAGATATGGAGCGCTCGATAATGATCCAATATACTGCTACATCCTTGCGAAGTAATTACAATGATGAGCGAACCGCTACTACCATCGGGTGCTTCTCTCGAAGCAGCTCCTTCGGATGCTAGGCGTTGGAACTTCTTCCATCCTTTTTCTATCCACTCTTTCTCTCTCTCTCTCTCTCTCTCTCTTCAGTTATTTTTCTTTTTTTAATCTTTTTACTTTGCTCTCTCTACCCTTTCTACCATCCTCGTCTTTTTCTTTATCTACCTTCTCCTCCTCTCTTCCTCTTCATCCTCTTGCTTCATCTTCTTCTTCTTCTTCTTCGTTTTCTTTTTCTTCTTACATTAGTTGGAACCGGCACACTGAGCCGCATCTTACCGCACCGTACCGCACCACGTTATTCGTTCTTCCTCCGCATGGCACCACCGCAACAAGAGCAAACATCTCGGCAGGGTCGTCACGGGGCCACGGAGTCACGGTGGATGGATCTTGGCTCCTCCGTCCGATCCTCCGGAATTATCACGGCAGGCCACCGTGAGGGTGAGCTCGGCCGGAAGTGCGTCATCAGTGAGATACGTGCTCGATGAAACGATCCGCCTCGCTCTACGGCTTCTCTTCTCTTTTTCATTTTTTTTTCTTCTTATCCCTCTTCTTCTTCTTCTTCTTCTTCTTCTACGATTCCGATCTCCGAGAAAGGTCGAGCAAGGGGTTCTTCGGGTCACAGAGCAAGGTCGATTAGAGAGGGATTCGAGGAAGAGAAGCCTTTCGATGAGATTACGCTTGCTTCGTGATTACGCCAACTTTACAGAATACGCGATAGTTCGTATTTTCCGTTTGAACATTTTTGCATTTCACGCTTAAGAAGAATTCTCTCTTCTTTTCTTTTCTTTTCTTTTCTTTTCTGTTCTGTTCTTTTCTTTTCTATTCGAGGTGCTGGCTTTTGCACGACGCCGTTGACCTTACCAAGCGAATGAACGAACAAGTAAGATGAAGGGAGAAAGAGAGAGAGGTCTCTCGTCCGACTATTCCGACTACTCTTTTCTCTTTCCTTATATATATTTCTTTCTCTCTTATACTAAGGTTCTTCATTCATCGATTTTTTACAACGGAGAACCTGCTGCGAGCTAGATCACTCGGCTCACCGGGAGCTGAATAGAGGCGATACGAGGTGTCTGATTAACGTTGCCTTTTTTTGCAAAGTACCCATCGTGTCCGACGCTTCGTCACGAAGGCGACGATCTCAACCTTTCCTCCTCTTTCCTTCCTTTCTTTTTATTCTTCTTATTTCTCTTATTTTTTTTTTTTTTTTTTTTTTTTATAATTCCATTCTCTTTCAACTCGGTGAGATAGATAATTCACAAAGAGCTACGAACAAATCATATCGAAGATACTATATTATATAAACTATAGAAAAGAATAATGACACAGATTTGTTCTAACCACTAAAAAGCAACCCTAAATCGAAACAAACAAAATTTGCGAATTAACATAAATACAAAAAATGAATTTCGATAATTAATAATTATATTATAATAATATATTATATATTTTTGTGTATAATCATAATATATATATTATCAGTAATGTTAGTAAATAATCTTGTTGAGAGTATTGCGACGCCATTGGGAACGAAGATACGAGCAAGAAGAGCACGCATAACGTAGAAGCAATGTTTTCTCTATCTTTTTCTCTCTCTCACTCTGTTTTTATCTCATTTCTCTCTTTCTCTCTCTCTTTCTCTCTCTCTTTGATATTCGCTTCGGTCGTCCAGCGGTGGCGGTGGCGGTGGCTGCGGATAGCCGAGGGCGCGCTCCTTCTCTCCTTCTTCCTTTCTCTTCATCATCATCGTGAAACCGGAGGTGAAGGGGGCAAACCCGTGATGCTGAGGAAGAGGGGAAAGACGAGGAGGGCAGGGCAGGGGAAGAGGTCGACCGGGATAAACATCTGAGCCCCGCCCGGCACCCGAGGCTGCACCTCTTCTTCTTTGCTCCTCTTCTTCTTCTTCTTCTTCTTCATCTTCTTCTTCATCTTCTTCTTCTACTTGTTTCTCTGCTTCTGCATTGGATTCACTGCCATTATTGATCTTCGACGGTCTCCTCGAACGTGTCCGTATCTACCCTCTCGACTCCCACTTTATCCTGGTCCGCCCCTTTCTCGTTTCCTTAATTGTATTAACTTTCTTCACCAGCCACCTTTCGTGAAAGCTTCCTTCCTGATTATATATATATATATATATATATATACAGGTATATATAATATTAAGATGTATCCTGTAGTTCTCGTTAACGATTGAAGAAAGTTCTCTGTCATACGTTTAACTTACTTTCTATATATTCATACGTATGTTATGATGAAATAACCCAAAATAAAAAAAAATGGTATCATCAATTGGCAACAGTTCTTATTTTCTTTCGAATAAGGATCTTTCTCTCTTTCTCTCTCTCTCTCTCTCTCTCTTTTTCTCTGTCTTTCTCTGGTTGGCGTATATTCAATAGTTTACGGCATTTAAATAGGCGGCCCTCTCTCGTTCCCAAACAATTTGCCCGTACCACAGATTGCTCGTAAATAAAGATAATCTATTCCAAGCGGAAGATAAAAATCGTATGGTCCGAACGCGTTCCGCTACGAGAGAAAAAGAAAAAGAATAAGAAAAAGAACAAGAAAAAGGGAGATAGAGAAAATCTAAAGATGAAGAAGAAGAAGAAGAAGAAGAAGGAACAACGTCCCTTTGGCCACGTTTGCTTACTTGCTTACTTGCTTACTTGCTTACTTGCTTACTTGCTTGCTTCTTCTTCTTCTTCTTCTTCTTCTTTTAGAATAAAGATGGAAGAGAAAATGAGTGAAAGAAAGACAGAGGGTAAAACGTTGTTGAACGTAGTTGTGTTAGTTCCGCGGGTGAATGTTCCTCCGGTTATTCATTTTTACGTCGCTCATTGCCTCGGATTTTATGAGGCAAAAATGATGAAATTGCACTTTGGTGCTGTTCTCCACACCCCACTGCACCCCACTCACCCCTTCCTTCTTTACCCGCCCTCTTTTCTTTCCCAGTTTCTTTGAGTACGCGCATTTCGTCACGGGGATAAACCTTCAAACCGAGCCCCAACTCTCTTACCCTATTTTTTTTTTCTTTTTCACGATTCTCGAATTTTCCACAAGGATAAATTGTACACATTTCATTTTCATACATTTTTCTCATTGGATGAATATTTTTAGAAAGTTTTGCAATTATTTTGTTGGTGTGCGTAATTTAATTGATCAGTGAATAATTCTTTTCTTATATTTAAATAAATCTTATTATATTTAATAATATAACACTAATATATTTACTTTATATTTATATTTAAATAAATAACACTACTATAAACAAATAATAATAAGTTTGAAAAGTATTGAAAATAATAGTTCAAGCTCAAAACTTTTCAAACTTTTATTTAAATCAGAGAATAAAAAAAAAACTATTTATTAACTGAATTGACATGTAATTATGTCTCTTATCATATGTGAAAATAAAATATACAATTAGAAATATATATATATATATAAAACAAATAATAGAAAAATATAAAAGATAAAAATAATTTTGTTTCAACTTTAAATTATTACGAACAGTGAATTAAAATTTGTGATCGTAATATGTAATAATTAAAGTGACTATTTTACAATATGTAAATTGTGTAAATCATATTATTTTATCTGCCACACACACACACACACACACACACATATTAGTATCGTGTGTGAAAGGATCAATCGATTTCCTTTTCGATAAGGATCATCTTGTCATAGACCAACTGACGGATCTAACAACATTTATTTTTTTTTATTATACAGCGAATTCTATTCGACACTATGCACGTTGCTCTTCCCTTGACCTTTTCGAATGTGCGTTTATCCTTCTGACCTTTATCTCCGCTGATTCATCGGCATCTTTCTTGCGTAGATTTAAGTTGTAGTCGTGCTCCATCTAACCTCCTCTCCTAGCAAAGATTATTCTTTAGTATATATATATACGTCATATTTTATTTATCACGTTTCGAGATATTCAATGCGTTTTTTTTTCTTCTCATACATTTCCACCATAAATACTTAAAATGAAACTTTTTTTTAATTGTGCATACAATTTTTGATAATCCAAAGGGTTTCCTCGAAAGATATAAAAATATTATTTTGTAACATTTAACTTGGTATGATTATAATTTGATAAATATGCTCTCACATTAACATCTTTATTATGAATTATATTTATTTACAAAATTTATTGTAAAGCAAATAAAAAAATATATATATATATATATACTCTTCTCTCACGTAATAAATTATTTGATGAAGCTGCAAAAAAAAAAAAAAATCGGTTATGTCAATGATCCCAAAAATATCAATGTTGTTTAGTAATGTTTGACAACGCACTACCACACTTAATTGAGATAAGAAAAAAATCTATGAAAAGTTGTTTTAAAAAATAATTTCTTTTTCTTGTTGTTGTATCAATGAAGTCGCACACAAGTATCTCGAAATTGAGTGAACTGTTGCTTTAATTTTGTTGCTTTAAATTAAACTTGATGATGATGAAAAAAAAAAAAAAAGAAAAAAAAGAGAAAAAAGAAATAGAGAATAAAAGGAATTGGAATACCATTCGAACAGACTCTCTTTCTTATCTCTTTTCTTCATTCAAAACAGATTTCAGTGTGCGTAATTATATATCTTTCTTCTTGTACGTTCGAACGTACGCCTCGCGGCGTTTCCTCTCCTTTCACGGACATATAAAGTTGGTACGAAAATTATTTAATACGAACGAACTCGCATAGCAAATCGCGTGCGTGAATCATAACAAGATTATTGCCGGTCTTACGAAATTTTTTTTCCTTTCTTTCTTTCTTTCTTATGTCTTAGACAAGTTCAAAAGGATTCTCTTTTTCTCTTTCATTTCTGTCTTTTTCTTTTTTTTTTTTCTTATTTTATTTTTTAATACTTTTCATAGAAATATTTGATCTCTTCTGACGAAATTTGCTTGGTCTTTTGAGAAGAAAAAACAAAAAAAAAAAAAGAAAAAAAAAGAATTGAATTAAAAAATTCGTAGGGTTAATTCGACGAATCGTTTCAACGAATATCACGCTCGGGTGCTCGCGATTGCCATAATTCGAGAACTATTTCATTCGATCGTTCCTCCTCTTTATCTTTCTCTTTTTTCTTTCTTTCGATATCTCTTAGTAAGTATAGATACCTTCTGCTTTAAGAACTTAGAAGAGGGAAGGTAGGTAAATAGAGGAAAGGAGTTTCGTGCGAAAAACACTATAATTTATAACGAGATTATACAGCTCGTAGAGGAGCATAAATTTCTGTCGATGCCTTGGTTAACGTGTCGACGATCACAATGTTCCACCTAAGTTTTCAATTTGACGATAATTCGTTTCCAAATCGATTAGACGTCTATTTCTTTGTTATTCGTTACTTTGAAATGAAAGAAAATAATTTTTTTTTATTTTTAATTACAAATAATTCTTCTATTTTTATAATTACAAAGCAAAAATGGCTGAGGAAGGGGTGGTAAAGTGGAGGTGGAGGAAAGAAGAAACAAAATATTGCAACCAATGTGAAATTTTTGTTAAATTCGAATTTTCTAATGATGGAAAAATCCTTTGAACATGAAACAGTAATATTTATATACTTATATTATATAATATAATATAATATATTAAATATATATATATATATAACAATATTTATACATAATTAGGTTTACCGGAAAATTCTGTCCATTTTTAAAAATAAAATACAATTAAATAATAAATGATTTTTCTAATTTAAATAATTATATAATTTAATTACTTTTGAACTCTTGCCAACATGGTGACAATTTGTATATTCCATTGTAAGTAATCGGGGCCTATACCTATAGTATACTATACTATACCCTACTGTATAAAATATTTTGAAATTCTTGAATTCCCTTTTACATTGGTGTCAATTTAAAAAATCATTTTCTAAAAACGATATTCGATCATTTTAAAATCCAAAATTTCACGATACCGGTAATAAATAAAGTTCATAAATCACTAGGAAAGAGACCTCGCGTGATTCGTCGACACGGTGTCGTCTGGTGTGCCGAAATTAAACGATATTGTATAAATATAAATTATCGAACTGGTAATAACGTTTATACACTTTTACACATCCATGAAATAAATTTGAAATGAGAGGAAGAGAACCGAATCGAAATGTCGTTTAAATCAATCGTTGGAATCGATCGAACGAAGGATCGTTAGGATAATGTTAATGTTTATAAAAGAAGAAGAAGAAAAAAAAAGAAAACATTATTCGTTCGTATTTGGAAACGATCATGAACCGTTGCTTCCATTCGACACTAAATTCATGATGATGATGATGATGATGATGATTATGTTAGTTTTATTACTCTCGATAGGTTCGTCATTTTTTTTTTCTTCACATCTCGTTTATTTCTTTTCGTCGGCTCGTTAAAATCGATAAGTCAAGTCGCAAGTTGCACATATACACACACACACACACACTCACACAAATGTACATAAGTATATGCGTTTCCACGCATACATCATAATAAAAAATTTCTCAAAAAACGAGCCACTACCCCGTTATCGTTTTTATATGGGTCTTTTTACGGGTACACACTTACATATACACAGGTTCACGAGTCCATTCGAGAAACTTCCTTTCTCTTACTCTCTTTCTCTTTTTTTCTTTTTTTTATTTAGGACGACGCTCTTAAGGCAAATTAAATACGGCTCAACAAATTACCGAAGCTCCTCGTAAATCAAACCGGGACCAATAAAACGTCCCCTTCGTCTCGGTACGAAAAATTTCGTACGGTGGAGAACGAGGTGACGACGAGTGATAAAAGAAAAGAATAATATGTATGAGAAAAGATAGAATGAGAAGAAGAAAAAAAAAGAGAGAGAAAAAAAAAGGAGAAGAGAAGAAGGTTTTTTTAGTACTTGAGTATTACCAAAAGACGTCTCAATTAAAATCTATGAAAATCGTCATCAGAGTTCGTCGTTCTTTTCGTTATAACCTTTTTGTTCAAAAAAGAAAACATAACTCTCCCGAAAAAAAAAAAACATATAATTTTTTTCTTCGTTCAACAGGTTTAAAATTCCGTACGAGTTAAGTGCGAATGACTCTACCTACCATTCTTATCGTTGATCATTTTGATGAAGTAGAAAATAATATTATGTTAGGATCAGTGGAATTTCGTCTGACAAAAACTCTCGTAAGATCGTTGAAATGAATGAAATCAAAGGAATGAATGTGGAATACAAATTTTCCCAAGGACACAGAATATAGTTTTCCTTGATCTTTTTTTACGTTTGGATATCCAGTGGCCGTTCATGAATACGTGTTCATTATTTATGTGCAAAAAACGCCTCTTGGCACATCAACTATGGACCCAGAAAGCTTCTCTACCTACCTACCAACCTACCAACCAACAATCTACCAGTAGGTAGGAAGGTAGGCACGAGAAGAACCAACCGGATAACGTATTACGTCTTCATATTTTTTCCCCTCCCCTTCTCTCGTGCACGGCCGATAATTAAAGGTGCCCTGGCAAGGACCTCGATGATTTATCGGTCGACTCTCTTCTCGACCGATAAGATGAGCCCTACCTGATAACCAGTCTGCTACCTTCCGCGTATATATCGTGAAACATTGCTTTAAGAGTTCGCGATTTCGTATACCTCATTTTTACGATCGCGTTTTCAAAACTTTTATCACACCCCGTTATAAGTTAATTATATCCATATATGTGTGTATGTATAATTGTATGTATGGATGTATGTATTATATATGTATCTCTATATTTTGTTTTGAATTTAATGCAAAAAAAATAAATTTCATGATATTTTGCTCGTTCAAATTACGAGATCTTTTTCTTCTTTTTCTTCTTCTTCTTCTTCTTCTTCTTCTTCTTCACGGAAGTTTCGTATCGATGAAAGAAGAGAAGAGAAGAAGGAGAGAAAGAAAGACCGGTCTGGCAAATAGTTTAATCGTCGATAATTTTTCCAAGAATGAAACTGGTCGACCGGTGCTATAATCGCTCGCCACGGAAGCAACGAACGAAGGAACGAACGAAGGAACGAACGATCGTCGCAGATATGGCTATCGATGATACTAACGCCGTTCCATCCATCGAGTCTCGTTTCGTTAAGAAAGTAACTTACAGGAAGAATCATCTCTCTTAAGCTTCGAATAATCTTGAAACCCCATAGCGGATATCTAAACGAGGGTCCCTTCTCGAGTACCAGCCACCGTATTTAATACATTCGATACGATTCTATCCTGTATCTGCATTAATGAACTAATATCCTTGAAAAGTGTTTATCTCGAGGAAATATTTTACATCGATTTTATTATATTTTTTTTAATGAATTAATTATTATTATTAATATATAGATATAATATTCTTTATTTTAATTTTTTAATAAATACGTGGTTGGGTTGAAAAGTTTCAAGCCTGAAATAGAAACAATTACAATTACCATTGTTAATTATTATTTTAATATAAATACATGTATCGATTTTGTATAAAAATTGAATGAAATGCATATAGAATTATATTTTGTATATAAGAAGAAATTATTTCAAATTGATCTTGAAGAAATAGGTGATGAATGTTGGTTTAAATTATTCGAATAGATGTAAATATAAATTTATTTAACTATTGAATTTAAAATCTATTATATAGAATCATAGTGAGAGATAATATACATCTATCGAAGTTTATATATCGAGTTCAGTCACTACATCTCGATCTTCTTTGGAGAGAAAAAGGCTACTCGTTGTAGCACCTTTGCCACGCACTCTCGTTGCTGCAACATACGGTTTACCACGCCCTCGTGAAACAATGTGATGGTTAACTTAACAAGCTCTCTCTCTCACATCCATAATACATATATATATGTAGCTTACAATGGTGCAAATACTCGAGTATATATTTTTTTTTTATTTTCTTCTTGATAGAAAAAGGACTTTCGATCCCTATCGTACTTCAGAAATCGTTCATCCCTTTTTCTAAGACTGTTGTGTGTAGCTGATTGCAAGAGATTCGTCGTTACTAGTCGTAGTTGAGAGAAGGAATGCGTCGCACGTAGAGACCATCAATTTGAGAAATGAAATAAGAAAAAGAAAAAAAAAAAGGAACGGGAATCCGGTACCGTGATGATCATCGTCCTGCGTGGGTAATGATAGGCGTGCCAGAGAGAGAGAGAGAGAGAGAGAGAGAAAGATTACGGT
>NW_015149090.1:94338-118658 GCF_001465965.1 Polistes dominula
GGCGTTATCTGCCTCACCGCTGCTCTCTCGGAACCCTTGCGTGTCCTCGAGCAGAGAACTTTAAGAGCTTTTCGTTGACGGCTTGAAGTTTGTTCAACGAATATCATCATTCGTACGAACGTTTCTGTCTGTCTGTCTCTGTCTGTCTCTCTCTCTCTCCCCCACCCATCCCCTTTTCATTTTCTCATTCTCATCACTCTCTTCACGTTTCTTTATTTCCAATATTCAGTTATTATACTTTATTTCGTTTCGACGTATTTATTATTCGCGTGTGTGTACGTTTAATTTTCTTACGTTCCTCCACTCGAGGTCAGCAATTTTTGATAAAAGAAAAAAAGAATAAAAGAAATAAAACGCGAACGATGCAACTAGAACGACACGCTCGAACGATCGGATTCTGACGTCCAACAGGTGTGCGCTGAGGTGACACTGACAAGCGTGATATTCCTAACGAGTGTTGGTCTTCTTCGTTAACCGTATTACTTTGGTCTCGTGTTTTTTTTTTCGCTGGAAGGCATAACGAAATCAAGGAGGAAGGGCCGAAAGGGCTCGGATATCGTTGTGAACATTCTCGACATAGAATCTCGTCGAAAGGAGTGGAGATGTCCGAGGGTTGCTGAGAGAATGAGGGAGTTGGACACTGAAAGTCCTGTCGTCTGGCCGGCCTGGTGTTATACTGGTGAGTTTTTTAATACCAAAAGCAAAAACAAAAAGAAATACTATTATTTATTTATTTTTTGTTCTTATCCACATTCTTTGTTGCTCTTTAAAATTGTTATTCTTCGTCAATCGGCAAGAATCTCGTTACGTTTAGTTATCCCTCCTCGTTTCGAACTCTCGTAATCACCGATGGCAGCCGATAAGAACTCGTAAATCTGTTTCAACTCGAGGTAAACCGTCTCTCTCTCTATGTTTGGCGCCATTGAAAGGCCACTACTCTTGTGGAAGCCTTTGTAGAGACACGTCAACAATATTATATCGAGCTCGTATACTTGTAACAGGATGCCAATCCTCTTCTCTCGTCTACTTACTTGAGTGTAGTTTAAAGAACGCGAAAATAATTTAACAGTAGGAGTCGTTGATATTCTCTTTGCTATTGGTTACTTGTTACAAATTGCAATGATTAACAAGTTTCTCTAATTATCTAATCAATGATAAAACGTTAGTGATGGTAGTCGCGAATTTATTTTTAATTATTATTTATTTATTTGAATGAGTGAGAGAAGGAATCGAACTACTACCGTTCGAAATGAACGCGAGCCAATTTCGTTTGCGATTTCATTTTGTACCCAAGAAGAATTCCTAAAAGGTAAAAGGGGGCCGGGTTTTAAGCCGGTGCTGTGATGTTGCTGATGGTACCAGGGTGCGAGCCAAGAGGAGACAGGAGCGAATCACCGAGGGTGTAATTATGGAGCTCGATCTTGACAATTAGGAACCCTTCGTGGCGAGCGGTAGCGAATGAGGGTCCTCCACTTAGCTTCCGCGACTTCCAAGCCTTCTTATCTCGTCCGATCGACCTCCGTTATTCGTCGGTATCTTCTAATTAAGAGGGAACCTGGTAGATTTCTTTCGCAATAAAGCTCTACCCAATCGCTAGCCGAAATATAGCAGCTACCCTAATCGTCGATCCTACCGTTTCTTAATTCGAACATTTCCCCCACTCCCGACATTCCCCCATTTTCGAATAGTTCAATCTTTTATGTTAACTCTTACACGATTTCTTTCTTTCTTTCTTTCTTTCTATTTTTTATCTGAACTTTCAACGAAGATAGATATAAAAAAAAATCCAGCAGGTATATTAGAGATACAAATGACCGTACGAAGAGAACTTTTCGATGGTTGTTGTTTTTTTTTATTTATTTATTTTTTTTTTGTTCACGTCTATCCAACGAAGAAAAACTCGGAGAAAATTTCAACTCGGTGTCACGTAAGTCGACGTGATTTGGCGTCAGAGACGATCGTCGGCGATTAACTGAAAGAATTCGTCGCGGTAGAATGGCGAGGTAATCGGTGAACGGTGTATCGGTTGACTACGTGCAACAAATGCCATTCTTAACACGGAACGCTAATGGGATTAACGTTAGTCCGCTAGAGAAGTCACTTGAATAATAGAATGAAAAAAAAAAAAAACTAGACAAAAATTCATTCTCTTATCCTTTAGTCTTATCTTTTAGGTCTAGCGAATCAAACGTCAATTTTTTGAGTCAAATATTTTTCCATGGTTATACAAGTTTCTTCAGGAATATCATGAAGAGAGGAAGGAAGGAAGGAAGGAAGGAAGGAAGGAAGGAAGGAAGGAAGGAGGAGAATAATTGTTCAAAATGTCGAACGAAATTGAACGACTTTATGGATGCGGGAAGTTAGTTTTATCGATAAAAGTCGACGAGGTCGATATCTCGTTGCGATAAGAAACGTTCTCGGCATCGAGCCAGAAAGATTACGACAAGGTGTTTTCTCATCTCCGCAACTTCTTTATCTATCGTTCGCATGAACGTTCTTTCAGACGTTTCTTTTTTGTGTGTTACGTTCTTATATAAAAATTATTGTTAAACTTATTTTCTTAAACATGACGAAGAAGAAGAAGAAGAAATGGAATGTAAATTTTTGTTGAAATTTTTATTAAGTAAGTGTTGTTCTTTCTTGTTCATCCTCCTCCACCACCTCCTCCTTCTACTTCTTTTTCTTCCAGTGTCGTGTCTCTTCTTTCAGATAGTCACACGAGTTAAATATTGGCTGTCGTTCAAAATACAAACGCGTGTCTTCTTGCAATCGGACAGTTGTCTTCGGTGTTAGCAGCTTGCCATTCGCGATTGACTTATTTATGGGCCACAAAGCATCGACTGCGTTGTTGGCTTCGGCTATCGATCTTCCGTACTTAAGTTTCACATTTAAAACTAGCAAAGAAAGAAATAGATAAAGAAAGAGAGAGATTTCGAAGTAGTGTCTTTACTAGTTAACGTTGTTTCTTGTCTTTTTCCACTTGTCGAGTGGATATTTTACAATTGTAGAAGGATATCTAACAAACACGTAATGTCTTTATCATTGACTATATCATAACTATTTTCTATGGATTTCATTGAACGTACATTGTGTTATCGTTTCTTGATAAAATTTTAAACTCAAAAATTGACGTATCATCGAACAAACAAAACTACAGAATCGCATTTCGATCACGTTAAGACTTGACTACAAAGAAAAATGATTAAACGTAATTTGATAAAAGGTACGAAACAAAATAATAAAAATAAAAGAAACTATTTAACGTTATCAAAATTGAGACGATTTTTGAGCTTTAATAGTAGAAGAATACTTTGCCGTTTATGTTAGTAACATTGGTTTGAAGAGAAGTACCGAAGAAATGGGACTAAGGGAGACCCTTCTTCGTCTTCTTCTTCTTCTACTTCTTCTTCGTGTTCGCAGCCGCGAAATAACGTCGGTGGTTTGTGGTTTTTCATACGTGCAAGAAGTCACAACGGGTGGATTGTAAGGGGCAAGTTGGATAGTTGGATGCATGCGCTAAGCCAAATGCCTCCACGAACGAATGAGAAGAGGAACAAGAGGACGAAGAAAAACGAGAAGAGAATGAAGAAGAAGTAGTAGAAGAAGAAGAAGTCGAAGAAGTAGAGGTGCCTTTTGTTCCCACCTTCGGACGCGGCTTTCTCAACGCGGTCTGCCACTTTTTCTCAGCTCTCTTTCTCTCTTCTTATTCCACGACTAACCTTAGTTTCTTATTTCTTCTCGTTCTCGCTTGATGTACCTTCTTCTCTTTCTATTGCTGTTGCTGCTGTTGGTGATGTTGCTACTGCTGCTTCAACTGCTACTGCTGCTGTTGCTGTTGGTGATGTTTCCAGTGCCCTTTGTCTTGAGAAAACACGATTAGGAATCTTCTTGTTGGTGCAATTTTGAGGCGGCTCCTGTTTCCTTCATAATGGCTTGCCTATTAGTCTCTCAAACAGCAGGGTGACTCCACTCTTAACGAACTCTTCTTTCTAATTTTTGTTTTACTATTTGTCTTCTTTCACAACAATCTTTCTCTAAAATCATAATATCACTCAATGTGTTGAGTTATAGGTGACAATTGACAACTCTTCGTTCATTTTCATTCATAACAAGATCTAGGAAAGAAAGAAGGGAAGTTGAAACGGGGTTTCAAATGTGTTCAAAGAAATTAGGTATATTTAAAAAGATTGAAGTCGAAAGAGATTTATCAAAGGGGAGAAGAGGGAAGTTGGTCGTGCCACGTGCTTAGTACGAATCTTGGCGCCCCTGTTGTCGTTCGAACAGGTGATAGAGAGGAGGGGGGAGTCCTTAATCGTTCCTGCGACGTTTTTATACCTCGAATCACGCTGCGTCACGTCGCTTAATTGCTGCCCCGTGCGAATACCTTGTGTTGAATGTGTTGCTGTACTCTTTCTCTGTATTCTTTCTATCTTTATTTATTTATTTATTCGCTTATATCGTTGAGAAAATAAACTATTCTTATACCTTTAGGGGAGAAGATGATCGAAAGAAATGATCAATTGTTATTATTATTATTAGAACTGAAATAAAGTAAGTAATAGAAAGAATGAGAGAGAGAGAGAGAGAGAAATAAAATCGCGGAGACGATAGACACGTCGATAACGAGCTAATCTAAAAAAAAAAATTGGAAAGAAATGGGAATAAGAGAAAGATGAACGATAAAACGATAACGTTTCTTATCCACCTCATAGAAAGTCGAGATGCATTTCGATAACTCGAAGATCTAAAGAAGGAAGCAGGTGCATCTCGTACGATTTACCTTTTAAAGAAATCATTCTATCTGTCTGTCTGTCTGCTTACCTGTCTGTCTGTCTGTCTCTCTGTCTGTTCGTCTTTTTATTTCTTTCTTTTGTAGCTTTTCAATCGTGGCATAATAAAAATCATTAGATCGTTACTGTATGTGTATCGATCTCGAATAGAAATTGGACTCCTTAGTCGGATCGAAGGAAATAGATGAAGAGAAATATTATCGGCGAGATGTAATTAACCCATTTGAGACCTATCCTTACCATATACGGTGCAGTTCATTAAAAAGAATTTACTAACGTATATATATATATATGTATATACATATACTCGGTTAAAGTTTTGAATATGCATGAGTTTCTATACTGTATCATTTATGGTTACAGGTCGTTCCTCCCAGAGCAACCAACCCTTAAATGAATTTATTTCTTTTCTTTTTCTTGTTTTTTTTTTCTTCTGACATATCTTTAATTATATTTCTAAGAAAAATTCGATAAAATTCTGTTCAAACGAGTATCGGAGAAATCTAAATGGGTTAAAGTCGAAGATAAAATCTTCTCGATTTGATATCTCTTGAAGAAGAAAGATATTTTTCGAATAATAATTAACGATCCAATCAATAGTCTAGAAATAGCGGAAGAGACATCGATAGTTTTAACGCGAAACAACTTCCTCCTTGGTCTGTACGATGGTAGGATATATAATATTTGTTAAAATTGTTACGATCTTTGCCGAGGGACACACGTTACCCCATGAAAATGCAAATTATATCTTTCTCGCGTAGATAAACCTTGTTCTTTTTATTTTTTTTATTTTTTATTTTTTATTACGATTCCAACTGTCACCGTTGATATCCACAGGCGTGAATAATCTAGTCGTAAAGGTTTCTCTTAAGCTCTCAAACCGAGACGTGAATTTTCTAAGATCTTTATCACTCCTTGTAGGGATGTTGTCGATGTCGTTGGTTGGTTAGGTTGGTAGCTTCCTTCAATTGGTTTTTTTATTTTCTATTTTTTTTTTTATTTTATTTTAACGAGTATCACTTTAGCCAAATGGGATTTAGTCGATGAAAAATAAAGAATGTCGCGTATATTAAACGCTAATAATATTCTATTGATTTGTGCACTGTCATTCCCGTCACGAAAGATAGAAGAAAACTTGTCATAAAACGATCATCATTCTACGCAATATCTGTCACAATTTAACGATACTATTCGATTTATTTGAAAGTTCTCTAGTGTGAGAACCGAGAAGCAACGTCATTAATCGATTATTTATTGTCCCATGGCATAGATTAGAGGAATAAAATGAAAATTCGTTCATATATTTTAAAATGATACTGGTATGTGTAACTTAAACACACACTTTATTGAATTGTTTTTCTTTTTATGAATAATTCATTTATAATAATATTTTTCCATTTTTTATTACGACAAAATTAATCGATATTTCTTTTACCTTATACAATCACACACGAACTTAATTAATTTTTTGTGTTATCTGAAGAAAAAAATTCAGGAATGTAACACATTCCTCTTTCTTTTTTTTTTTTCTTATTTTTTTCTTTTTTTAACATTTAAATATATTTTAGCTTTACAATACTTGTCCTTTTTTACTATGATAAAAATATCCTATTTCTTTTTTTTCATTACTCAAACGGTAAGAACGTGATGCATATTCCTTCTCATGTATTTTAGATTGTGTACAATATTTTACATTTTTTACTACGACCAAAAGTAGCTGATTTTTTTTTTTTTACTTCCCTTCCTATGTTTCACAAACGCACAAACTTCATCGTGATTGGGTTTGTTGTTGTTGTTGTGTTTATTTTTTTTTTTTTTATACAAATGTACGAATGAAATATATTATTTTGTTTGAAGAAGAATATCTTTTGCTATATAGTCAATCGATGTTAAAAAGAACGAATATCAAAGGAACTCGTGACTTTCGAGTATATCGTTAAAAGACATTGGTTGGACGTAGGTGTCTGCTTACCAAGTACGCTTGCTAACATAAGCGTGACTGTCGCATGATCGTCGTCGGCGTGTCGGTATGACGATTCAAACGAGAAACGTTGTTCGGAATACGAAACGTTGCCCTTCTTCTTCTTTTTATTCTTATTCTTATTTTTTCTTTTGCTATAAGCCTCCTGTCAGAAATATAATTTTAACAGCCAAAACAAAATAAAAAAAATGGATTATGCATACGAGTACGATTTGTATCCAACTCGATCGAATTAGATTTTTATTTCTTATTGATATTATGCTAATAGTATAAGTGTCATTTATACGATTAGTTGATGAAGTGATAATCGTTGAATTTCATTACATAAACGTTACTTTATCTTATCCATTAATAATAACAATAATCACCTATTTCAATATTGTGAGAAATTTTCTGATATCAAAGACACCAAGGTATCATTATTTATTCTATAATTAATTCTTTGACCAATGATTTACTGAAATCAATTGCAATTTTACTCTTTTATAAACCTTTTTGTATCACACGAAAGTTACCAACTTAGAGTTATTATCATTCTAAAAACAAAAATTATTAAACAAAATCAGAAAGTCCAAAGGTTGATTTAATAATACAATTACATCTCAAATATCATATACCTGCAATAAGTTTCATTTTTTAATAATTTTTATACTAAGTCAGTACGATAATCAATGAGAAACCGGAAAAGATCAGAAAAAGCTGCTATCAGTCGGCGCCACCACTTTTATTTCTCTTTCTCTCTCTCTCTCTCTCTCTCTCTGTCTGTTTAATTTTCTTTCTTTCTCTTTTCTCATTTATTCCTTTCCTTTTCTCGTTTAATTTAAATGCCGCCCCGTGAAAATATTTCCTCTTACCCTACTCTGTCTCCCACCCCTCCCCCTCCCACCCCTCCTTCTCGTTATTGCACCGTTGACTATAGAAACGCCGTAAACACGTCGCGGCGCTTGGAGACGGGATAAAACGTCGGTTTTATGCGAAGGCGTTACCCACCATCGGGAAGAAGGTGAAAGAGGACGAGGTGGAAGAAGAGGAGAAGATTCTCCTTCGTGATAGAGACATGTTTTCAGGTATTACCCGGCCCGTGGACAGGTACGGGCTCTTAGAGCGACGTTACGAGCGCCTTGGAACGCAAGCTCGCTCTTAATCTGGAGACACCAAACCTCTTTTGCCGATCTTTTCTCTTTTCTTTCTTATCTTTTCTTTTTCCTTCTTCCTTTTTCTTTTTTATTTCTTCATTCAGATATCGTGTCTATGTTATTCACAAACGATCGCGTTTTACCATTTTAAATACGAACTCCCGTTTATTCGAATTCGGTTTTTTTTTTTTTTTATCTTCAGTTATTAGTTTGTTACCCTAAAGAAATGTCAATAAGAATATACAGAATAAGTTAACGAGTTATCGATCAAATTTGTAAGAAAAATCATTTATCCTATCGATCTAATTTCTAATAACGTTTTGATTTACACGTATTCAAAGTTAATCGATGTGTATGATATTTTGTTTTATTATAGTAGAACATAGTATCGATTTTCTAAAGTTATTCCAACGAATGTTTTATCGTCCCGGAAATCGACTAAAGGGTAAGCAAAAGAGTCAGAGTCGTCTCGTTAATAATGGTAGAACGTCGCGAATAAGTACGAAGGGCGCCACCAAGGACTCTACCACTCTTTAGTCAAAGATACGTGACATTTATTGCGAAGGACGGTATCGTAAAGGTATACCTATACCAGTTCGGTATACCTTTCTCTCTTTTTATCTTTCTCTTTTTGTTTTTTGTTTTTTTGTTTTTTTTTTTTATTTCAGTCATCTTTTTCTCAAGTGTTGCCTCCGATTCGGTGGGCGTAAATGCGAAACCCTCCTCTTTCTCTATCTCTTACTTTTACCCCCTTTTTTCCTTCCCTTTCCTTTCTTTCTTCTTCGAGTCGTGATTCTTAGTAACGTTATATACATATACACACATACACCTATTAATGTACTCACGCAAACATATCAAAGTATATGCGGAACGACCGCAAGAGAAGAGAATTTCCTCGTCTCACAGGGCCGATCGGTGCCCGTAATGATCCGTGCGGTTTTCATTGGCGTGAAATACGCGACGTTTACACGCTCGTTTCGTTTGCCTGCCTTATGGCAGCACTACCACCACCACCATCAGCAGGTTATATTCCTCGCAAAGTTGTATTCCACCTTTCCAGTATGGAAAACCGGCCAACATCGAACCAATTCTTACCACCAGAACCAAAAGAAAATTGACCGATTTCGTTCATATTATCCCTTTATTACATTCTCTAGACAATGTTCTTTTCAACATTTATTTTTTCCCCCTTTTCTTTCTTTTTTTTTTTATCGATACCACCACCTTGTGCACCTGCTTTACTTATTTTCTTTTTTTCCTTTATGAAACATCGTAATAATATTTCAAATGAAACGTTTGATTTAATTATCATTGATAATGTTAATTTTAAGTTAATTATCGGCTTTTTTTTTTGTTATTTTCTTCTCATTTTTTGATACCTTTTTTTTATATTAATTATTATACATCTAATATCAAAAATAGTTTCGGTGTATTCATATTCAACAAAATTTCATTTATTTTTCTATGTAAAAATCATCCCTTATCTAAATACACCCAGTTATTTTTATGTAAATAACAAAAGAAAGAAACTAAAGAAAGAAAAGAAAAGAAAAAGAAAAAAAAGGACAAGGAAAGGATCAGTCGTTTATAAAGTCAATGCGTAACCCGACCTGACTACAGGCATGTCTCGCAGGTCGTAGCCTGCTGTTTTTATCTGGCCATATTTCAGGATGATTCCACGCTTAATGCCTCCCTCACCACCATCCCCGTCTTTCCTCTTACGAGCCAATGCCATGGCTACGGTGACAACTTAACCCTCTACGCTTCCGAGTAGTACACCGTTGCAACGAATATTAAAACTTTAATGGCAAATTTTACGCGTTTAATTCAATGTCTTTCTATCGTCGAAACACAATTTCTCTCTCTCTCTCTCTCTTTCTACTTCGATCTTTTTCCCCCTCCCCTACGAATATTTATTCAGTTTCGAAGTTCATTGGAAATTAACAATGTGACACTGAATTTTTATATATATATATAAGTAATATATATGTGAAAAGATTTCTTTTAACATGGAATTATATCTCCTGGTACGAATTTATAATCAGAGATATCGATCATAGTGTTGGTTTCCTTTTCACCTTCCCTCCAGTCCCCTCTTCTATCCTCGTTTGACGTTATGTTAGTTACGTCACGCTCTAAAACACGCAGGATGTCGCCTGGTTCACGAATATTGCCGTAGGGCGTTATTTATTTGATAGAAAAGTCACGTTTCTCGGTCGAGTTTAGCTTGGCATTGTAAAAGATCTCGGTTAAATCTAAACCGGCAAACGATAATGGATTTCTAGCTGTGTTAAGCTGGCAGCCGATCATTACCGATCGGATTCATGTACGGCAGTCTATCACGTCGTTATCGAGACAACAACGTTGAGGGGCCCCAGCAAGCAAGCCACAGGCCTCGTGTACAATTTCCGACCTTTTTATCGAGGCGTGGAATCGAAATGATGAATCGGTTTTCTTATTAGAGAACGTACGTATAAACGGGAAACCCCCACGTGTGTGCGACTTCGTCGGTAGAAAAACAGTGAAGGTGAGAGAGTAGTAAAAAAAGAAAACAAAAAATGAATGAAAGAGAGAGAGAGAGAGAAAAGGATAGGCGAGAAGTCGTGTAACTCTCTAAAGTTAACGTCGTGACTTCTGACGATACTTAAATTCCTCGATCTGCCCATTGATCTTTTGATCCCGTGCTCGTCGACGCATGAACACAAAAAAAAAAAACTAAGCGGTACACACACCGATTCACCTCTCGGAACTCGACCTCTGCATCCCTTGCTCTCTTACGTTCGTTTCGTAATAAAATTCTGTTCGTTATATCAGTTTATTTCGAACGAGAGAGAAGGAGAAATTAATATGAAATCCAAAATACTTCGATCCGGTTTGTTCAAACGACGATGAAAAAACGGTCCAAGTTTTGTCGATTTATCAGGGTACTCGTAAAAATAACTTTCAATATGTTTGCACGAAAAGCAATGAGTTTCTCGTTTTATTTTTCCTTTTAACACATTCACGACCGGCATATTTTTTCCCCTTTTTTTAAATACTGAGTATCGGCAAAAATTATGAATTATTTAAATTTATATTTAAATAATAAAATATCATTATTTTTAAATATTATCTAAAAGTGTATTTATATTAAATTTGTACAATTTTAAAACTACGTGAATTTTACGTCAGCGGTAATTAGGAATAGAACTTGAAAATACGTGAATAATTCACGTCAGCGGTCGTGAATGTGTTAAACAATCTCGAAGTTGTGGTAACTTTTGAATGATATTTTTTTTACGGTCACGGTAATAGTGGCAAATGGGTCAAGGGAAAAGAGAAAAATAATTTTTATATTCTCATTGATATTTTTCTTTCCTATTGTTTTTTACCTTGTTTTTKTTTTTTTTTTTTTTTTTTTTYTYTTWWMAMKAKMTWYCCWACKTTKMKWTTWATATCGCAAAAKGTTGYAYATTAGKTWTAGATCGCGATTAAAATTGTGACCTTTAAGATTTGCTGCTCTCTGTTCTCTGTATATTGCTGACTTCACCATTCTATATGTTATATCTATTGAAGAACTTCAGTCTCAACCAGCTTCGTTAGTTCTTTGGCTAATCGTTTTTCTACGCGTTCTCTCTTTTATTTCTCTTACCGAAGCAAATTATATTTCCTGCGTTTTAGTATATGTATATGTACACAATATTTAATTGTATACATAAGATCAACTAAGAATCTCATTAAGAACGACAAGAATTTCACGCGGATTCTCGATCCCAATTCTCTGATCCTATATCCATTATAAAATCTATGTGGTATTTACTTTCACGTATTTACAATTATTCCTTAGGCTTGGCATGAATTACTGAACGTTACGTATATAACTGGAACTTGAAGAAATTTCTTCTTAAATTTGAAAAGAATGTTGCAAAATATTATATGGAAGAGAGTTTTAGAAGAAAGAATAACGAGAAGAGGACTATTGGTAGTTGAGCAAGAAAAAGCTTGAAACCAGTGGTATTTTACGGGGAGAAGAAATGGCGTGGCACCTAGAAGAAATCCTTAGATAGAGTCTAACACGTCCACATGATCAGTTTGAGTTGGTGTGCGTGCTCGAATAGTTTAACACCGTACAGAGCTGTTAGTTCTTACTATGTTTCTATGTATATGTTAGTACACATAGTTTTTTATCTTTCTTTCTCTCTCTCTCTCTCTCTCTCTCTCTGAGTTTCTTTAAGAGTACACATAGTAGTAGATGTTAGTCGAACAAGCTAAAACTCAGCTTATAGTCTAGCTTACCGGTACGCTTACGAGGTTGAGCCAAGGTGGCGGCCCCAGGGCGTCGGGTCACCCAGATTTCAATCTAGATACAGCATTCCTCGGTTAATTAGTACTGGCTGACTGGCCGTGAGCCTCCATCATTGGGACGAAACTCGACGCGTAGCATCCAACGAGAACCCGTGGTTCTTCTTAACGCCAACCATCCAACCAACCAACCAACCAACCAGATTCTCTTTATATTTCTTTTTCCTTCTCCTGTATTTTCTTTCTCTAGGTCTCTCTTTCTTTCTCTTTGAAAAGAACATGTGTGCACATGTGAGTATACACGCGATGCCTTCGTCAGAAAGAGAGAAATAGAATCTCGTTCGTGTTTATACTCGACAGTAGCATCAGCAGCAGAAGCAGCATCAGTGGCAAAGAGTTTCGACATCGTTCAGGTAGTTGAAGCTATCGACCAACTAACTCTATGTCTTCTTCCTTCGTTTCTTCATTCTTCATTCTTCTTCCTTTTATTTTGATTCTTCTTCTTTCCTTATTCGCTTCCGTGGATTCTTCTTTAGTTCCGAAAGGTTTTATATCCCTCGATTTCCTTCTAGCGATACTACGATAATGGCCTTGCGGAGATCATTTCAGTGAAGCACTCGATTAGACTTTGGTTATATCTGTACACCTCCCTCGTAAATCTTTGTAAGATGGAAGTTAGAATGAGAGAGAGAGAGAGAGAGAGAGAGAGAGAGAGAAAGATGTTCAGTTTTACTCGTCTATATCCATCGGTGAAACGTTTCACTTGGCTGATTTATGTTCTCGAGACAATATACTATGTCGTGTATATTTTCATTCTATTTTACTTTGAGATACATATTTTATCTTTCGATTGGATAAAGATTGTACGAAATATTGAGATACTTTTTCAATTTAAAGTTGGTCATAAGAATATTCGTTTTTCTATCTGTACATTAAAWATTATTATTATTTTGTTTACAATGCGAGATTTTTAAATTGTATTATTAAACTTTGAAATTGATATTATTTTTATGAATAGTGTTTGATTATACTTCCTTTGCATCTTATAATATTTTTAAGACGATTAAGCATATTTTGTGAAACCAAAATTTTCTTTATAAGTTAAATAAAATTGTATTTTATTTTATAATAAAATTAATATCAATTTCCAAACTTATATCTTAAACTTATATTAAGACATTCGCGACCGACACATTTTTTTCTTTTTTAATACTGAATACCGGTAAAAATAATGAATTATTTAAAATTATATTGAAATAATTAAAAATAAATTTAGTTTTATTAAATTTTTAAAATTTAGAATGACGTGAATCACGTCAGCGGTCGCGAATGTTTTAATATATTAATATATTATATAAATATATAATATATTAGTTATATAAACTTATAAAATTTTTATATATATATATCAGTGTATAAAAATTGAAAACTATGTTATTAAAAGAAACCATCGATCAATATAAATTGCCAATGGTATTTTACGAATATTCCTGTGATTCACAAATGGTATATATCCATTTATTCAGTTCACCCTAGATAAATTGAAACTTGTTAAAGAAAATATGTAGCAAGAGAACTTAAAGTCAATATATCTTCGATGACATTACCCCTATCGGAAAAGTTGAAAGAATATCTATTACTTAGGTTTCTCTCTCTTAAAGCAGGGAGCATATTTCACACGTCGGAAGACAAGAAAAGGAGGAACTTCTCGTGTATTGGCTTCCGGGTAAAAGCAGTAACGATACCAGTCTGATATCTTCGTCCGGTCTTTTAGAACCGAACGTAACTCTTCTGTCTCTGTTATTTCTTTAGTATATGTATTTGTGTTTTATTCCAATACGAAGAGAAACACATTCGAGAAAGATAAAGAGGCATACATACATACATACATACATACATATATATAGAAGCAAAAAGTTTTGCAGTATCCTAAGAGCAACGTCGTGCCGATCGATCGTCGTCTTTCGATTTCAAAGCGAACGTTCCCCATTCGTTCTTTCGTACGAGCAAACTTCTTAGGTGCTTCCTACCGCACGACACCATACGTCCCTCTTTTTCTTTGAACATTTCTGTCACCCTCCCACCACCATCAACAACATTTCTATACCTGAGAGTCTTCTGACTACTACTACTACTAATACTACTACTACTTCTCTTTTCGTTTCGTTTCGTTTCGTTTCTTTTTTTATTTTCTTCTCTTCTATCTTACTTTCCTAGGCGAGAACGCCCGGAGTCAGTTTGCGTCGCAAAGATTTATCGTATTTCTCGACGTGCCACCACGTTCGAACGGTTACCATCTCTCTTTCTACTTCTTATAAAATCAAATTGTCTGATTCGAAATATCTTACAGTTAGATTCTTTTTCTATCCTTAGAAAAATAAACTATTAGATCATTAATTTAGTTGTATTCAATAATCGATAGATTTAAAATACTTTTATGTATGATATTGTATTCATTTTCTTTTTTTTTTTTTTAGATTTTAGCAAACATGTGTTCACAGATTAGAATAGGGTAGAATATATTAATAAAATACCTTTAAATTGTTAGAAAATAGTAAATCCCAACTCCCATATAAATACATAATTAATACTATTATATTTTTAAATATTTAACAATTATTAAAACAGATGATTACAATTAAAAACCAATAACTTATGAAACAATTCCCCCATACAAGATATATAATAATAATATTACATAAGAACACCCAGCAAGAGTTTAGAGAATTTATACTACTACTTTGAATTATTTGAATAGACTTTAAAACATTTTATCTTGAGTAAAGTGAAAGAAAGAGAAAGAGAGAGAGAGAGAGAAAGAGAAAGAAACTAAAGATTTACAAAGTTAGCTGTTGTTGAGCACTGGAGGTTTAGCGGAGGTAAGATTAAAGAGAGACGACGGGCCCGATCTCTTCCGAGGAATCAAGATCTTAAGAAGAACGCGACCGAAGTTGCTTTAAGGTCGAGGAAACAACATGCAGGACAGACAGCAACAGCAGCAACCAACGCGAGTACGCTTGCACAGCAGGCTGCAGGAGCAATCTCTTGGACAATTAGCCCGCAGTTCGTGACGGGTCCCTCCTTCTCTTGGTCCTCCTCTTAGTATACCCTTCTTCTTCTTCGTCTTCTTCTTCTTCTTCATCCTTTCGTTTCATCTTGGTCTCCCTTTATACTCTCTTCCAATTGGCAGCCTCGCCCAACAATCTCCTATCTCCTTTTCCCCCACTCGTTCTCTCTCTCTCTTTCTTTTGAAAGAGAGTGACTGGCATCGTGTCGCTCTTCTTTCAAAGCAAAAGAGAGAGAGAGAGAGAGAGAAAGAGAGAGAGAGAGAGTTCCAGATCTTCCACCTTTCTACCTGCCGTTTATACCCTAATGACCTGGCAGGTGCAGCACCCGGTGTGTGTGGGGGGCCATCCGGTACGTGATGCCTCCGAAAAATCTACGTAAGATCGACGATCCCATTCGAATGACGATGTTTTCCTTCTTCTTTCTCAACAGAGAATTGTTCTAGATAATGCATTCTCGAGTTAATTGGTTCGGATACACACGACCGTGGGATTTAGGTTTTAACACGTTTCACGGAATCACTTGTTTTTGTTTTATCTTCAATTTCGGATAGAAATGATAAATTGAAAGGGAGTAGATAAACAAAGAAAAACATTATATCTATGAGTAATAATAGTAGTAGTAAATGACGCGTGCTTGTTTGCTTGCATGCATGCTGGTAGAGGAAAGATAAAAATAAAACTAGCGAACTAACGTGTGGCTCCTAAGTTGAATGCTAATAAGTCGTCGTGGCAAGAACTCGTCTCGACCATCTGAAGTGTCTCTTTACAAATAGAGCTCGACGGTTAGGATGCTAGAATGGATATGGATCGATTCGTTTGATGTTATATATATATATATATATATATATATACTTGTATATATTTTTTTCTATATACTTTTCTATCCTTCTCTTATTGGGTATCTACCTAATGAACTATATCAAGAAAGAAATGGTCGCGTTGAAAATAAATAGAAAGATGGGACAAGTAACGATTAGTATTGCGAAAATATCCGCGTGTCTCTCTGCGGGGTTACAAGAAGAATCTATGGCGATAGAAGTAAAGGAAAAGGGAGGAGAGAAAGGATGTATACCTTGTTGTTTCTTTGCGGAATAATAATAAGGCACGCACACACACACAGGGGGGTGTCCTACCTCCCGTTTGACCTCCTCCCCTCCTTTTTTTTTTGCTTATTGTCGGTGGCTTTCGAAGAAAACGCGTGACTCTCCTGACAAATTGGCCTACTACTACTACTACTACTACCACTACTACTACTAACGAATGAAGAGAAAGAAGGAGAGAGCGAGAGAATGGGTTGGTACGAAAAGAGTGAAATAAGAAAAACGTGGATGGAAAGAAGCAAAGGTAAAAGAGAAGAAGGTGGAGGTGGAGGTGGAGGTTGCACGCGGTTGGGATCTACGGGCCGCGATCGCTCAAAGTAATTAATTATCGAGCGCGTTCTTCCTCCTAGGAGATCGTGCCCGATCGAAGGCTGCCTTCGAGCAAAGCGAAAGAGAGAAACAGGGAGCGTGGGCGAGGTGAGAACGATCCATTCATTTTACACAACGTTGGTAACTACAGACAAGGGGGGTACTACATACAAAAGGAACATGAACAACGGGAACAGTCAGTGACTTCAGTGTCTTATCGTCTAGTTCCCGATACTTTGCTATTCTTTACTTACATTTTGTTGTTGTTCAAGTATCGTGGGTTGTACATAAGTACTAGATACGAACCTCTAGAGTATATACGTATACATAGATAGTTATTTTTTACATTACTTTAGGTATTGGTACCCCACGCGACAAGAAGAGCAAAAAAAATCAAAAGGGGGAAACGTTTCCGTGAGGTACGAGATCGAGGTGGATCCGTTCGTTGTTAATGGGCCACGGCACCCGTTGATTTCTAAGAAGTGATTAATTATCGAAAGCTCGCTACTTCTTACGTGGAAGCGTCGCGCGCCTTTAAACGAGATAAGAAGGCGAGAAAGAGAAAAGAGAAAGAAAGATAGAGAAAGAGAACGTGGGCGAGGTGCGAACGATCCATTAATTACGTCTCGTACATAGTAGAGAGAGGACTCTCTCGATCGTATACCACGATTTCCTTCTTTCCTTGCAAACACTTTTTTTTTTTAATTCTTTTTCTTTTTCTTTTTCTTTTTTTTGCCATCATCGTCGTCGTCGTCGTCGTCGTCGTCGTTGTCGTTGTTTTGAACTTAACTTTCTTCGTGCACAAATTTGATTTCGAGGAATTTGTTGTATTATAATCAAGTCCTTGGAAAATAAATAGACGTGAAATTCTTTTATCGATTTTATATATGAAAACAAGTAACACGATTGTAAATCAGAAGTAGAAACTGTTATAACATCGTCTCGCTCTTTCTTTCATTCTTTCATTCTTTCTTCATATTTTTTTTTTTTTTTTTTTTCTTTCTCTTATGCGTGATATAAATTGTGGTCCTGAGTGCAGTTCTTCGTCCAGTTTACGAGATAATTTATCGTCCACGGAGAGAACAGTATCTCAGCTTCTGTTATAGGACATATATACATATATATATATATATGTATACACACGTAAGAAATAAGTGTATAATACGTGCCTACGTGTCTCTCTTGCTAAAGGATATCTTGTAAGTGTCCTACGTTGACTGGGAACAATGCGATAAACACGTGCTGTTACTAGCGAACGACCTTTTCTTTTTTCTTTTTTTTTTTTTTATAAAAATCCGTACCGATTTCGAATTACTTCATGCAGTAACAGCAATAGCAGTAGCATTTGCAGCAATAACAGAAGACAGCATTTGTACAATAAAAATTTGCAGTAGAATGAAACAGAAGCAACAGGAGCACCACACATATACCATCATCATTTTTCACTGGATCAAAATGATTGAAAAATCATGCAACGCATCTTACAAACACATACTCTCTTTCTCTCTCTCTCTCATTCACTTCACCGTATCTCACAGTTGACGATCCGTTCTAGTAGTCGTTTCTAATATCGGCGAATGCTCGTCGTAGGAACCGGTCGTAGCAAACCCCGAAGGCAAGTTCGAGAGCGACACTAATCCCTTAATATCACCTTACAAGGCGTCTCGCGACGTGGCCGCGTGTCACGTTATGGAAGACACGACGGGAGTCGCACCGCCTTATCGCCGTCCTGGAATCTCATTCTCAAAGAGAGAAAGAGAGAGAGAGAGAGAGAGGGAGAGAAAGGAAGAGAAAGAAGAGCTCTTGTGAAGAGGGTGAAGGCTTGAGAAGGATGAAGGGAAAGGGACATCGATCGACGATATCCGTGTAACAGACGAGTACACGTACCACCTCCCTCCTCCTCCCCCTCCTCTTTCTTCTTCTTTTTCTTTTATTTGATTTTTTCCTTTGCGGTTTGGTCCAGTGCCTCGCCCTCAGCATCGCGTCGTTTTTCAATCTTCCCTTCGAAACGAGAAAGAGAAAGAAAGAGAATGAGAGAAAAAGAGAGAGAGAGAGAGAGATAGACGTGTCTTCTTAAGGCACACGCACCGAGTGTGCGTGTCACGCGAGACGGAGGATAAGGAGGAGGTGGGTAAAGAAGAGAAAGAGAAGAAGATAAAAAGAGAGGACAGAGAGAGTTCGAAGCTTGGCAGAGGACATGACCTCGGAGAAACCTTCGTGACCTGAACCGGTCCGCCTCGTGTTCTATGCGAGACAGGGGCTCTCAACTATTTTACTTAAGTATTAGATTTGATTTCTTTTCATCTTTCTGTCTCTCTCCCTCTCTCTCTCTCTCTCTCTCTTTTTCACTATATATCTAAAAGATTCTTTTATCCTTGAATTCTGTAACATGAATGATCCACTTTGAGATTTTGACTCGTTCGGAAAGCCGATATCGAAGCCAAACAAAGGTCTTCAAACGAGTTTTTTTTTTTTTTTTTGAAATGTGTAAGAAGCTCTTCTTCGATGGTGGAATTTTATTAAGAAATTAACTGATGTACATATATGTTTGAATATCGGTTTGCGTAAAACCACACAGATATCGTATGTTAGAGTATCGTATCATATTATTAAGAAAAAAAAACCCGTTCCTAATTACGGTTGGCATTCCTAAGAATCAACCGTCACGTAATAAAACTCACAGTCCCAGATCTTGCTAATAAAACGTGAATGGTTTTCTTCTAGTTCTTTGGAAACGTAAAAGGGTAACAACATGGTATTGAGTATATATACCGGAAGTCATTGAGGCTTTTAAAACAGTAGGATCGATAACGAAGTCGACAGGGATCTTCCTAATGACAAATTACAAGAGGTAAACGTCGTTAAGGTTTAAAAGCAGTTGCTTCTTTAAGCAACAACCACCAACTTAACTCGGCTCGCGGTGTTCTTAATAGTAAGCTTGCTGTTCTCTCGGTTATTTCATTTGACTTAGCGTAACGAACGAAGCGTTTTAAATTACCGTACATTTAGTATAAATCTATCGGAATGGTGAAGTCGCTTAGCGAGTATATCGATTAGGATTTTAATGATTTTTCGTATAATGACGCTTTATCTATAATGTATTTCTATCATTTTAAATATATGACATTATATCTTTTTACTTTTATAACATTTCGGTAAACTAAAGAATGTTCAGGGTTATTTTAAATACTTCAATGAGTTGCTGATTCTGTTTTTTTAAAATAAAAATAGACAAAAAAATATGACAGAAGAAAAAATCACGTGACTATAATATGTTCTAACTTCTTATGATTTTATTTTTTGTATATGGATGCATCGCAGTATTCAATTGCACTTTATTTTTTAATGTAACTTGATAATTATCTTTTTTTTTTCAAATTCATTATATAATTTATAATATCTTAAGTATTTCTCTCTTTCATGTATTAGAATTAGATTGAGTTGCACGAGTTCTAAGAAATCGAGTCTTTTGAGAAAAAGATATTTTACGAATGGTTAATTTTCTTAGAGGGGGTTAGAGGAGAGATTGTGTGTATGTATGTGAGAAAGAAAGAAAGAAAGAAGATACCTGGCTGAAGATAGAGAGGACGGTGAAGATTAGCTCGGCCGAACGTGCCTTGGTACGTGCTTATGTCGCTTCTTGCATAGTGCAGCACGTCGCAAAAGTCAGAGGTGACGTGTCACCGAAGGTGAGGACGATTCCACGCTTTCGTTGTGCAACAAGCAACCAACCAACCAACCAACCAACCAACCAACCAACCAACCAACCAACCAACCAACCAACCAACCAACCAACCAACCAACCAACCAACCAACCAACCATGCGAATGAGTAAGCAAGCAAGCAAGCAAACCAACGCCAATTCGAAAGAAACAACGTTTGATTGTGTTATGAGTCGCACGCAATCAAAGAAAACTATAAACGAATCGAATGTGTGATTGTTTTTTTATTTTTTTATTTTTTTTATTTTTTAATAATAATTTTGATCTCTCGGATCATTAAAAGATAAAAGATACAATTTATATCTATCAATATAAGATAGAAGAAAAACTTTACATTAACATTCGATACGTTGTTCTCGATCGAACCTTTTTTTCTTTTCATCATTTACTCGATGACGGTTATTACGTAAAACTATGATGTGAGACACGTATTTGCTGTATTTTATTGTAATTTAGTTTTCCCCACTACTAGTTCTCAATTCATGTTGTTACACAATATAAGTAGATAACACTTTAACATAAGATATTTTAATTATTCTTCTATATATATTTAAATAAGGAATTACTAATGCATTAGAGATATAGTTAGTATTTAATTATTCAATTATTTATCAATTTAAATGAATTTATTAATTTGTATAGCTTATAATTTATTTTTTTAGCATTATACTACACACGTCTATTTGTTAATAGAAAAAGAAAACAAAAATGAAATTGTACCGGTTACTTATTAAGCTCTCGTACCAAAGTTTTTGTCTCTAATGTGACATTTACTTCGCGATGATAGCGTATCCTCGTAATGGAGAGATGCGAGAATGGATAAAAAAGAAAAAAAAAAGGATGGGTTAGAAAAGAGAGAATGACATCGAGTGAGCGTGCTTATTGTGCATGCATGCACGGCTTGGAAGGAAGGACAACTCTTAGGAAGATGAGTGTGTATGTGTGTGAGTCGCAAGAGGTTCGTCGTAAATGTCTTCATCCGTAAGATATGAGATACCGTGGGCGTCTACAGATATACGTGTGCAACGTGCATACACATACATATTTGAAGAACACGTACAATCACACATACATAGGAAACATCTTTCGTTTCACTCGACCGTCCACTTTCAATTTTATTGGACATTTATGGAAAGTGTCGGTGGTGACGGTGGAAATTATATGAAAGAGACATCCCGAGAATGTTTAACTTTTCTTCTATTGTCATGTCATTCGTGTTGGTCCTATTCAAGATAACGCATACATACATACATACATACATACATACATACATATTATGCATACGTATACGATATGTTGAAAATCTACTTGGTTAGATTTCTTTTCTAAACTTCGAAATGGCAAAGAAGAATAAGAATAAGAAAGCATCATCGAAATAAGTATTTTCTCTCAAGTATAAATCCTATTGAATTAAATTCATAGGATTATGGAAATAAAAGACGTTATCGTTGTCCTGTATAAGGTTTAGAAAAGACGGATGAGATATCTATAGTAGTAGTAGTAGTTGTCAGTTGAAATCTGTTTGTAAGAAGAAGAAGAAGAAGTTTTAAAGTAGGTAAATTCAAGCTTAGTTAAGCACGCGGACGCGGAGGTAAGCAGGCAGCCAGGGCGAACCGGCTGACCCTTCCGCTCGTATTCCCAGACCGATGAAAATTCCAAAGAGGGTCAGAGCGGACTTAGAAAGACTCTCTCTCTTTCTCTCAGACCGTACGTGTTGGCGTTGCACGTGGGTTGGGCACACACGGTGGGTATAAGCCGGCGTACAATGATATACCTCGAGGCCGGTTTACACGGCTATAGGTCGAGACCTCGTCGTGTTAGAGGTGAGGCCGCACCCTAAGCATTGTGTCCTGCCCACGTGACCGAAGTGCACAAACGTCAAAATCTCTTCTTACCTTTTTACCTTTTATAGTGATCTACCTTTGGGTCTCACTTTTTTTTCTGTCTTTCTTCAATTAGACAAAAATTAACAAAAAAGATACTTTGTTCAATCTTTCTAAGAATTTATCACAACATATTTTAACATTGAAAATCTTGATAATAATATAATTATAAATTAATAATCGATACTTCTAACTAACGTATGGTTCATTTGTTTTTTGTTTCAGGTAAGCAGAAATTTCTATACGGAATATCAAGACGTCCTATAAATTGTGACTCAGGAGAAAGAATGAAAGAGAGAGTGAAAAAGAGTGAGAAAAAGTTTACGATTGATTACTTGTCGCTTATGTTGGAGAATCGAATTTTAAGGTATATTTAAATATCAAGTTTTGATAGGTTCAAAAGCGAGAGAGGGAGAGAGGGAGAATGCATTTAGTAAACTTTATCATTTAACACGAGATGTATCAAGCTAATAAACGGTTCCGGTTTCTTGTTTCGCATTAGGCGTTTTCGAGGAAACCCGAAAGGAATTCTCACCCTTTCGATAATTTCTCGAACTCGAAGAAGAAGTGGTCTCAAGGGAAAAATCGCGTTGTTCGCAATAATACGCCTAAAGAAACATCATCGTCGAAAGATTTATGGAAGTGTTAACCTTTCGTGTTTGATTTAAAGGTTTCCTACATATATACATATAATATATATATGTATTTTATTAATTTCTTCATTGACAAGAAAAAATTTGACATTTTTAAACAAACAACCTTCGAGCGAAGAACAGATATACCAAAAAATCTTTCTGTGTAGGAATCATGAAAAGGAAGAGGAACTTTGAGAAAGGAATGGGGTCTACTTTAAACGTAAAGTCATGTAATAAAAGCGGAACATAAAATGTGAACGTCGAACATAATTAGCGAGGCGTGACCGGAATCGTATCGACTTTCATATATACGATCTCATGTTTGCCACGATCCAATAGAAAATCATTGAATCATAAATCGTGTTATTTCGATAAATCGATAATAAAAAGGTTCATACGTTCGTAACGAAACCATTTAGAATTTCTAAGAAATTTACAATCGAACATACATACATATATATATAATTCTATTAAAATTTGTTTAAAATTCGTCCTACGTATGTTCTTACATGCTAATCGATTAGAGACGTTTAATATCGATCAATAAGAAACGTGCATATGTCGTTAATATCGCATTTATACTCTGCTTTTCGTCATAGTACTCGTAACACACGTTATTTTTGCGATACCAACTGTATTTCGATGAGAATCAAGGATCGATAGAATAGATCGATCGTGTTGGCACGTTCCTCTCTCGTCAGAATTTATAGAAGTGCTAACCTTTCGCGTTTTCACCATGCTCGAGTACCAACCTTCCTCTCTTACTCTTCTATTCCACCTCTTTCTGCACCTTCCACCAACCAATTCTCCTCGTCACGAGTCACGGTACTCTGCTTCTTCTATTTTTTTTTCCTCTTTTTTTTTTTTTTTTTAATATATTTTTCTTTCTCACACCGCACCGCATTACTAACATTTTCTGTCTTTATCTATTTTTTCTCAGTGTTTCTCTACCACTTTACTTCTTCGTTCCGCGTAGTATATACTAACAGCTTCACCCAGGTTCGCAATTATATCTAATAACCCGCGGGAATGGCGTCTCTACTCGAACCGCGGCCAACTTTACTCGACTTTGATTCCGAGAAAGTTACGGTAGAAACGTTTGACCAACCACGAGAAAACAAAAAGAAGAAGAAGAAGGAAGGATTATCTTTGTGCGTGAGATATTTGTCAGAAGATTTACCTAACAAAAATGTTCTTACTATCATCAATTAGATGAACCTGTGTATAAAACGTTTCTTTATCAATCAAAAACTGGCACTAGCTCTAAATATTTAAGAATAAAATAACAAACCAAATAATTAAAAGTAGATGAATGATACAACCCCCTCCTACTACCCTCTATACCCCTTTAGGATAAATCTTTTTCTGTTTCTCAGTGTTCTATTCTTTTCTATCCTTTTTCCATTTGTTTTGGG
>NW_015149090.1:118693-133404 GCF_001465965.1 Polistes dominula
CGACACACACCTCCCAGGCTGCGATAAAGATGTAAATCTCTCTGTAAGCAAAGGAAGAAGAAGTACTCGTACTGTGTGCCAGTGGCTGCTATTAATTCATGCATGCATTGTTACGTGTCAAGCTGCGCGTTGTATCTGTCGGCAGATCGTCGTGACGAGATAACCGCGCGAAAACCCCTTCCTTCTCTTACTTCGATCGGCAGTCTCTCAGTCTGCTGTGCAGCCCGCCGTTCGTGCATCTTGCACTCTTGCACATTGCACTTATATATGTAACTATACTTATATTGGTATATATACATATATATATATATGTACTTGTACACGTGTATTCTGTTTCTTTCTTTCATTCTTTATTTCTGTTTCTCTTTCTCTCTTTTTCTTTCACGCACAAGCATCTACCTGTATAAAACACGTGTATATGTGTGTTTATGTGCGTGATGCATCTCGAAGAACGAGGAAGTAAAAGAGAAGTACGGTGGGGATATGGTGAGGGTGGTCGAGGTTATATGAAATGGTAGTGGAAAGAAGGAGGAGGAAGAAGGGGGAGATGAGAGGTGCACCACGAAATGCCACCTTCGCACCGTCAAGATTAATCGTCCACGTCGGCGCGATGTCACGATAATTCCCCTTTAAATGACAAGGTACTCGGTACGAGAGCTACGATGATACGACGAAATAAAGCTTCCGTGAGGCACCAAAGAAGAACTCTACCTATCTCACTCGTCTTCACTATACGTTGGATGTTGAGAAAATAAATTCGATTGATAGGTAGGGATGTTTTTTTTTTTTCTCACACTCACTCACTTCTTTTTTTTACCATGAAATTAACTCGTAACGTCGTAGGATAATATTATTTATAAATCGTGAGAATTGAAAAATGGATTAATTCATTTAAAAGTCAATGTTTAAAGTATCTATTTCTAAATACATTTGTTTTTTTTTAAGAGAAGTTGAATTTTGATCGAATTTACGCGTAACGTTGTTTTAAAATATACTTACAATATGAATAATAAATTCAGGGGCGAGAACACTGACGGGATTTCGTATTTGCGACAATGAACTTTCGAATTCATAATGCCAATTAATAATAATAGTAATATCGTTAATAAATCTCTTGATTGGCTTGTGATCAATTGACGTTTCTTTTTTCAAATTAATTTTCAATTGGTAAAACAAGTATCTTTTAAGGTAGGAATAAAAAATCTTGAACGATCATTTATGGTTTATCCGGTTAACATCGGCGATGATTTTATCCTATCGATCGATACTAACCAATAGAGGGGAATCGTATAATCTCTATTTCTTGGACTCTTTCTCTTTCTATTTCTCTGTAACGCATTTACGGTGGTTCACGCTATACTAAGGCTGACGATTTGTCGCGTAATGCGCGATATCGTAGATCTCGAGGTCGCAATCGCCGTGACCGGCGCGTCAGACATCGCGGTAACACGTGTCTGACTTCCAATGAGAATTTAATTGCTCCGAAGCTTTCGTTCGTCTAATACAAACGTGCTACTTCCATGCACAGCACAGGTCTCTTCATTTGCATCGAGAGAAGAACACGTGACCATATTGAGAAAGGTTTATACCAAAGGACGTCGTTTTACTACGCTCCTCTTCTTGCTAAGTTCTCTTTCTCACTGATTATTTTTTTTTTTTTTTTTTATTACAATTCATTAACTATTTTTCAAAAACACTCGGTGTCCAATCCTTAATTGGATTAAAAATCTTATATCTCATTTCTAGGATATCGAATATTACCACTAGTTATTTGAAGAATCCAATTTTCGTTGAACCTTACAATTTTATCTACTAAATTAAAAATATCTAAGATATCTCAGATTATTTTTCTTCCAATGGGATTTACTCGTCTTAAGAAACTAGGACAACATTCGAATTAAATCGGTAGATAATAAATCGGATTAGAAATTTTGGTATCCCTTTGACAAGAAAAAAGAAAAAAAAAAGAAAAACGATTAGACACTTGGAACATCGTGAAGTATATAGTATAAGGTTTGTTTCCTTCTGCTAATTGGCTATAGAGAAGAAAGATCGATCGGTAAGTATCGTATGGTTGACGGTTTCTCGATCGTTTGATTAGAATGTCGTTGATTAAAAGTTTCTAGGGTTTTAACTTTAGAGAGGAGAGAAGAGAAGAGAAAAGAGTTTAGAACAACCCGTGGCTATGGGGTCGCGTCGCATTCCAGTTTGTGTGCTATCGGTTCTTGATATCGGAACGTGACGTCTCTTCGAGGTATACACATAATCCTAAACCTATCTGATGAACCCACCTCGTCTCCTACGATCTATAATGAGCACGGCTCGCGTTCCAACGATTAAGAATTAAATTGATTTCCTTATCGAATCGTTTCGAATGGTGTACCTTACTTTACTTACTTACTTACTGCCAAGTGTTTTAGAAGGACCATTTCCTATCTCTATCTCTCACTCTCTTGCGATACAATCGATACTTATCTTTTTATTTATTTATTTATCTTTTTTTTTTCTCTCCTACCTTAATACGTACGACACGATTTTTCGTCGAGTTAGATTCAGTTAGTTTAGTTCGTTCAACTATATCGAAATGGAGTTTGTTTCTACCTGCGTGTGTGTGTGTGTGTGTGTGTTCGCAGTAGGATTCCACGTTGGACGTCAGCCATGTCAAAAAATATTCATTTACGATCTTTGCTTTCTTTGTGTTTCGAAAAGATAGAAAAAGTCTAGACACAAACCGGCAGGTATCCACCGTACGGCAGACATTCTTGGATTTATTGACCGGCCTCTAACATTTAACCTTTCCCTCTCTCTCTCCCACCCTCCCTCTCTCTCTCTCTTCTTTTTTCTACCCGGAACCTTTTTCTCATGTACACAAAAAGTATTCGTTGAAACGAAGATTTCGGTCGTTCTTCTATTATCGTCGTTAAGTAGACAAGCGTGGTAAGGGGATGTGAAGAGGGAGGGGGTTGGAAGGACGAAATCTTAGGCAAGAGGAATTCTTCATTGAGGTGGAGGGTGTATCTTGGCCCAACATTCCTCTTTCATCGACCTTTAGACCTGTCCGGGGGTCATCGGGACACAAGAGCTTTGAGATTTAGTTTCCAGGTACTTTTTTTCTACCGGGTGTGTAGACGAAAAATTCATCGTATTTTATAATACAATTATCTATGAAACATGAGAAATTCCTGTTTCTTTTTTTTTTTTTTTTTTTTTTTTAATCGATAAATCATCATTTTTGTATAAAATAAAAATTACGTTTAATTAAATACGTGATAAACTGTTCGAAATATGAAATAAATAAATATATCACACAATACTTTTATTTCAGGGACGAGAATACTGGCGGAATTTAGTATTGCAATTAACTTCCAAGTTCTTAATGTCAATTAATAATAATAATCAATACTTTTATGTATATATATTATTTGTTTAATTCATCGTCCTCTCTTTTTTTTTTTTTTTTGTTAATGTTCGTTTCGATACGATAACCATAAATGGCAGCAAAGAAAATAAAATGAAAAATAAAGTAATGTATCACAGTTTCGTAGCTACGAGCCTAACGACCCTTTTTGCCGATACGATAAGCCGTTAATTTACGTTTGTCGAAGATACAGTGGGAGTGAAAAGGATAGATAGAGAAAGACTCCTGTCGTGGGTGGCCGATCGTTCGAAGAGCGGCGTCGTCGTCGTCGTCGTCGTCGTCGTCGTCGTCCACATCGTCCACATCGTCCACATCGTCCTCGTCCTCATCGTCCCATACAGTTCACTAACGCGATATATTCGCAAACCTGAGCGGATCCGTCGACATGCTCGCGATTAATTAGCCAAGGTACGATATCGTAGAACGGAAAGGTTAATCGGCCTCGATCGGTCACGCTTTTCGGTATGCCCGACTCATGAGATACGTATAGAAGTTTATATACTTCTCTTTCTACCCTTCCCCTTTCCCCCTCATCCACCTATTTCTTATTCGACAATTAAATCGTAACAAAAAATCGTATTTACGTAAAAAAAACTCACGAATACTCGATTGGAATACTCTAAAGGTGAATTAAATCGTTCTAGTAAAAAATTCATAATTAAACAAAATTCCTAATAAATTGTACATAAATTTTTGTACATAATATATGTACCTTGAAAAAGTGACACAGGTAAGAATCAAAAGTTAGTTGTAAAATGATAGATATAGGGATACATTTCTAATGGATTATATTTGAATCATTTACAATACTTGACAGGACAAGTACCTGTATCAATATTCTATCCTAATTGATGTCGGAATAAATCATTCGTGTGTCTTACTTAGATGTAATTAGTTGTCTTTTTTTTTATCTTTCTTTTTTTCTTTAATAGTAAGTAGACGAGTTGAACGACGTTTCAATATACTCAGGTAGACTAGGATGAAATAAAGATCAAACCTATTTACGTTATATATATATAAACATCTAAGGTAAAACGGTGGAAACGATGAAGTTTGAAAAGAAAAAAATAAGAAGAAGAAGAAAAAAAATAAAATAAAATGTGTAGGAAGAAAAACGACAAGTTGAATATATCTCATCTTGATCGAATAAATCACGAGACACGAATACACCACCATCACCATATACACACCGGGTATATGTATATATATATAGTACATTTTCTGATCGACCGTTTCTAATTACCCTTCGACGATACGGTAGCGATTATTCAAAGAAGCTTTCCGAGAAAAAAGAAGAAAAATAAAGAGTATAGGAAAGATGGAATAGCAGGTAGAGGTAGGTAGAGAGATAGGTACAGGTAGGTAGGTAGGTAGGTAGGTACTCGCCCGCGAATATGCGCTCGCGCGAGCAAACGCTAATCCGAGCGAGCAAAAAGCAAACGTCGTGAGCACTTTCCGCATAATAATATATTATCCCGGTCTCCGCGCCGTTGGTAGCTATTACATCGTCGTCAATTAAGTTGAAACTGCGAATCGCCTCGACGATACCAACAGCAAAAGAGAAAAAGATAGAGAAAGATAGACAGAGAAAGAGAGAGAGAGACAACTAGTCGGCTAGTGTTAAAGCAAAGGCGTATCGTTGGTTTAGAAGTATGCTGTTTGCGCGTGTGCGCAACACGCGCTTCGTGAAGCGCACCTCTCGAAGCGACGAAGTCCGTGACCATCGAGAATCAACAAAGGTCACACAACCGTTTCCCCGAGATGCACTCACAATGAATTATAGGTACAGTGCGTAAAAGATAAAATGTTCAATCACCAACTTAGGTTTGTGATTCCAATAAAATTCTTGTTTCTTTTCTTTATTTTAATCTACATTTGTATCAAACTTTTATTGAATTATTTCTTTTATGCACATTTCTACTTTATCATAATCTACCTTCTTTTCTTTTTTATTAATTAATTAATATAGTAAAATTAATTGTTCAATGTTTACCGACATACTATACGCGTTTTCTTTTTATTTATTGTATACTTTTGTATTAACGTTATTTTATTTGAAATACTTCTAAATTCGCGCATATTTATTTTGCCGTAATTGTAATTATTTATTTTAAGTGGAAGTAAAATATTAAAGTACACGTTACTTAAAAATCTTTACGGAAATATCGTACAAGTTGGATAGCTACCGTAAGTAAGTAAACAAGCGTAAAAACAAGCATTATCCTTATACACGTGGTAATAAGCATGTTTTAACTTACTTGTGAAGTTCTGTCATCTCTACCATGTGTAATATACCACTTAAATATACATTATATAATAAGAATTAATTCTTCTTCTTCTTCTTCTTCTTCTTCATCATCATCTTATCTAATCGATCCAATGAAAATCGTATTCATTCATGTATATTTTCTTTTATTTAGCTATGTTTACAATGAACGATTAATTTTTGACATCAAATTTAATGGTAAATCTCAATAATCGTAATAATACACGTAACACATTAAATCCCACCCACGTGATTCCATTATCTTTCCGTACTCGTGTACTACTCGATATGATATCATTGAAAACATGAAATAACAAGCAGGATGTTGTCACCGTAACATAATTTTATTTTATTATCGTGTTAGGTAACATCAAAAAGGCACATACATATTTATTCACGTGTAATACGCATTGAAGAAAATCAACAGTATTCTTAGAATGACGTATCGTGACAAATTTAACACGTTTGCTTTTTTTTTTTTTTTCTTTTTAAGAAATAAACTTTCATTAATAAGAATAATCATTTTTATTATAATTATTTGATTTATCTTTGTAGAACAGCTGTTGTATAGTAGTAGTATAAGAAAAATATTCCAAAGAATTTCACCGTGTTATTTGTTGTGTTAATCAGTTCATTTAACAAGTTTACTCTATTTCGAATAACACTTTCGGTTTGACTAGATTGCTAATGCGTTTTACTTAGAATATAATAATTGAAAAGATAATAATCAACGTTGTATTTACGTTCATATATATATATATATTGGGTTGGCAAGAAAATAATTTCGATTTGCACCAATAAATAGTCGCGAATGGAAGAATCGCGTTCAGGAACGGGAACAATAGCGGGATTTGGTATTTGCGGCAATCAACTTTAGAGTTCCTAATGCAAATTAATAAATAGCAATATGTTTGTTTCGTTATTCTTTTGTTAATGTTACAATTTTCTAGTTATTTAATTTAAAGTTTATTTTTTGTATAGAAACAATTGAGTTTTATTTCACAATACAAAATCGAAATTTTTCTTTCTTGCCAACCCAATACATAAGACAATAATTCTATTATAGTTGGGTAATAGTAATAAACAAAAAATTGTTTCTCTATGAACAAAGATTAAATTTTATTAATTATTTGCAATGAATATTTACACTATGTACATAAGAAATATTTATATTACCTGTGACACACATGGCCACATTCACTTCTTTATTCACGTACTTAACTGTTTTTAATTCTCTAATTCCTATTTAAATTCTTCTTCTTTTCGAACTGTCCTCTCTATTCTGTTATCACCGTATAAACGTCTCTCTTTTCAAACTTTCTAATTATTATTATTATGTTTATATGTTTATGTTTATGTTATCATATTTAAATTAAAGATAATATATTTTCATTACATATATATATATGTATATGAAAGTATACAAGATGGTATAAGCAAGATCTTTTCTTTCTTATCTCCGTTGTACGGTGTGACCGTGCCGAAGAAAGGAGCACACACAGGTTCGAGTCGAGTTCAAAGTTCATCCTACAGTTCCAAAAGAGACTCGTCGAACGTGGAGGTGACCGAAGGGGACTCGGTGGAATGACCCCGCGGATTGTATTGTACCTGAGGCTCCTATGGACTTCCTCGTAGAGGGTAACATATGCGTGATGGCCTGCGAAAGCTACGTCACGCAGGAACGCACGTTCTTTTCTTTATTTATTTCTTTATTTCTTTCTATCTGTTATATGTGTGTGTATATGTGTGTGTGTGTGTGTCTCTCTTTTCGTTCCTTTCTTAGGTTCTTTCTTACTTGTTTCCTTGCACCTTGGATGTATATGCATGTGTTTGCCAATCCTTTTCTCTCTTTCTCTTTCTGACTTTATTTTTAAAGTAAATATACTGTATATAATGCTTGGCTATTCTACATTTTAACGTTGAACATTTATTTTTAGTTTCTATCACGTACAGTTACATATTTGATAAACACATACATATAAATAGAATTTTTCTTATCAACGAACAAGTGATAATAATAAATTTGGAATTTTTATCTTCTTTTTGTTCTCTCTCTCTCTCTCTCTCTTTTCTTTTTAATAAAAATGATTAGTAACATCATTCGTCTAAAAATAAAAAAGTAAATAGAGAACGTTTTCAATTTTTTTTGTATTCCTTTTTATATTTTAAATTAATTTTTCATTCATTCTGAAGATGAATATATATTCTTAAATACTTCGTCTAATTAATAATTATCAGGCTTGTACACATTTTTTTTTTGTAATTAATCGTACGTGACAAGATAAGTAATCTTAAAAAACAAAAAAAAAATAAATATAAAATTCGTAACACCTGATACGATAAATTTAGCGAGTTGACACGCTGATTTGATATTTAGAGGAGGAAATAAAAAAAAAAAAAAAAAAGAAATTCCATCTTCTCTTCGTTTCGAGAGAAAGAAAAAGACATACCACGAAAAAATTTCGTGTTTTAACATATTTACGTTCATTCTTGACCCACATCGATTCTGGGAAATATTTTCTGGCACGTTGACCCATATTAAATTGATAATATAAAAAAAAAAAATTCCTATGCGTAGTGATAAACAAGTTAACGTGTATAAATAATTTACATAAATTTACGGAAATAGTCTGGCACAGTGAACCGTATAACTTCTCGAAGAAGAAAGACCTAGAGACAAAAAAACATTTTTCAAATAATATAAATAACAATTTCAAATAAATAAATAATAATAATAATATATATAATATTAATATAATTATTATTTAATAATATTTTATTTTATTTATTTTAATAATTTTATAATATTTTATATTATTTATTAATATCTTATATATATTATATATTTATTAATATTAATATATATTTTATAATTATATTATAATTATTATATAATAATAATAATAAAAATGTACAAAAAAATAAACATAGAATGTGTGTATTAAAAAAAAAAATCAAATTATCAATTAATTAAATTACAAATAATTAAATATATTTCAAAGAGAATAATCACATTTGCAAGTTACTCTTACAATTTAATAATTTCATGACCCTTTCAATAAGATAGATAGACAACAACACCTTAACAGATGATTTAGTGACGTGCCGTCGTTTGATCAACGACGGTCAACATCGTCGATTTGCGACCATAACGAGTACGGTCAGTTTGCGGTGGTTCGCCTCCGGAAACGGAGGTCGAACTCGAGGACAAGGGTAGAAGAGGGACATGTAAGAAAGAAAGAAAAAGATAGTAAACGAAGAGGAGCAATGCGTGACACTGTTGACGCCTCGAGCGACTCGACACTTACAATGGGAGCTAATTAGTTGCAGGAATGCGTTGGCGCGTTCCTACGTAAAGTTGAACATGCTCGGCCTCCTAATAAGAAGCAATCGACTATACGTCATGGGATTGATTATTCGTAGCAATCCAATGGTGGTGGTGGTGGTGTCTGGTGCCTGGTGGTAATGGTGGTTGTGATGTATACGATCGAAGTTAGCTGTTTAACGTCGTTTGATCTAAACTCTGCTTGGCTATAAATCGCCACCTTATCTTGTCTTCTCTCTCTCTCTCTCTCTCTCTCTCTCTCTCTCTCTTTTTCTTTTTATCATATACTTATACAATCACACTAGCACTCTTCTTTCTATATCAAGTACTATATCCATCTAGCTGTCCATCCATCCATCCATCCATCCATCCACGTAGTGGAACGTAGTATATCTATCTTCGTCTTTTAAACCTTTTCTCCTGACTCGTGTCGGCTAATAAACGCTTTCGCGTCACGTGACAGCCATTGTGTACCGCGGGAGACCTCCCATCGCTTGTAAAACAGCTGATTCGAGCATTCTCCGCACGACCAAGGCCGAGTCTGACTCTCGTACATATCTATTTTACATTTTTCTTTATATACAATTTTTATGCTTAAGTCTAAAGTAGTAGTAGCTGAAAAATAGTAAGTTCATTTTCAGTGAAGTATTTTCATGAAAACGTTATATACGAGTATTGGATCTTGCGATGACAGGTGAAAAAAAAAAGAAAGACGAAAAGAGAGGGGTACGAAACGGTCTATCATAGAACACCAGTTGTATTTTCTTAGTAGTAGTAGCAGTAGTAGTTGTTGTGGTAGTTGAAGAAAAAGAAGAAGAAGAAGAAGAAGAAGAGCTCCCGCAGGTAGACTCGTAGAGAAAGAGAGAACATATTTACATAAACGTATCCGCATATGTACGTAGTACGTAGGTACGTAGAAAACGCGGCGAAGGAGCAGAGCGGCTACTGCATTATGCATTAGTCATGATTACAAAGTGGCGAGCTCGTGTGGCGCGTCTATAGTAATAACGGCGTATTTGCGGTGCTTATGATTTTCCACTTGAAATGGGCATAACCCACTTTAATGGGCACGCTCAAGACTTCTCTATCCCCCCACTTACCAAACTACTTTTTCATCCCCGTCTTCCTACCGTTCACCGTCACATTCTATTCTCTTCTCTTCTCTACCCTAACTCAAGAGGATTTACTACTACAACGAATCCAAAAAGGACGACATCTTCGTTCGAGTTGTTGGTGTTAGTGTTTCTACCATCTGTTGTATCTGATGTTTTGCGTTGATCGTGTTTAACGTTACAACGACGTTCAATTCTTCCTTCTGCTTTCCATTTTCTTTCTATCATCGTGGCCTTTGAAGGTCGTCACGGAGTGCACCAACCATTATTATTGTCCATTTGTCCATGCTATTGACGTAACTTTGCTGTAAAACTAAAATAATTAAAACAAGAAATTCTACATTCTTAAATTCTAAAACATTGTAATTCTACATTTCCTTGACATACTTTTTATAATATATTCGTGATTACAATTATATAAATAATTATAGATATAGATAAATTAACTATATAATAACTATAGATATATATAAATGAACCCAAACACCGTATTGTCATGCCACTTAAAAATGTCCACGAAGCTAACTATTTCTCGTAGTCAAGCGAAAAGAAACGTTTGAAATAAACGTGAGCGAGTATCGTTCATTGAATGAACACCGTCGATAAACCCTTTTGCGGAGTTAGTGAAAATAAAAAGACACACGCGAATCCAGTTGCTAAACTGGTAATGGTTCGAGATGTGAGCGGGAGTATCCATATCCAGAATCGTCCAGTTTCCAGGTTGGATCAAGCGGTTCATTCAGAAACGGATTCTCGTAGAGGATTCCTCGAAAGAGGGAGAGGTGAAGAAGGATAGATGGATGAAAGGATGGATGGATGGATAAAAGAGTAAAAGGATAAAATGAAAGAGTAAAATAGTAAGAAAGAAAGAAAGAAGATAGAAGCGCGTAAAAGAAAATAATGGCTCTTCCTTACTCCGGGAACCTATAATGACGGTTTACACGGCGATTGCATCATGCGACGCGTAGAACTCACTTTATCGTTCATTAAGAACCGCGAGGCAAGCAACCCCGGATGCGGATGCATGAGTACTACGGGTATACTCGTGTATTTGTATGTGTATTTGTGTATCCCAGAGAGAAAAAGCAAAAGCAACAGAGAAGCAGCCTTGTGGAGGCCGGCGGCATAATACTCGAAGGAAGTAGGTAACACGTATGAACACCCGCATCCGCTTTTCGTAAGCCCTAAGAGGTACCTAGCGTATCGATCAAAAATCGTGAGATTGATTGTTGTCTTGTTTAAAAACTTGTAAAGAAAGAAATCGAATATACTGGGTATTTAAACTCGTAAATGATTGTCTTTCTCATACCGGTTACACAATAATTATTCACTACGCAACAGGATGGACATAATAATAAAAAAAAACAAAAAAACAACAAGAAAAATAATAGCCAGGTCATCGGCTTTCAAACATATCCGGAAGAAGTATCTTACAAAAAAATTTCACATGCATGGTCACGAAGGAACCGTTGAGAGTTTAACGTTCATCGGCATGCATTTTGACAAGCCGACGACGATGACGACGCGTCATTCATAACTTTGACAGATACTTGATTGCAATTTTTCTGATAGATACTACCCCAACTCATTCTTACATCTTATTTCCTTTTCTTTTATATTTATAATTTTGTTTAGTTCCTTCCTTTTTCTTAACCCCTTCTTCTTCTTCTTCTTCTTCTTCTTCTTCTTCTTCTTCTTCTTCTTCTTCTTCTTCTTCTTCTTCTTCTTNTTCTTCTTCTTCTTCTTCTTCTTCTTCTTCTTCTTCTTCTTCTTCTTCTTAAAATGGTACGAAGCAAAGAGACACGGAAGAAGATTCGCGCTGGAATTCGACGAAAGCGGCTTTTAAATGCGGCGAGATAATTAACGTCGACCCAGAGACGCGGTGCCATCTTTATTCCTGTCGCGCGCCACTCTATTCCTAACCTCTAAGGTCAATTCGTTTTAGCAAGCAAAGTCGCGAGATAATTTATGCTCAGGCGACTGTATATCGGCTTATGAGTGTTTCGCTTCGGTGTCTTCTTTTTCTCTTTTTTTTTTTTTTATTCTTTCTATCTTTATCTTTATCTTCTTCCCTATTTCGTTACAAGACTTTAGTAGTAACACAACGATACGCTATTTCTCATATGGTGTAACCAACAAGCACCGTCATTTTTCTGACTCTCGTGTAACAGCTGTTATATTCTTGAAGAAGAAGAAGAAGAAGAAGAAGAAGAAGAAAAAAAAGCGAAATAAATGAAATGAACGAATGAGAAGGCACGCGTACACACTCAAAAAGATAATTATTGCCAGGGAATTTTGTCTCGTTTGCCTTTTAACGCCTCTGTTTGACTTTGTTCTTACCTTGATATACGATGCTTGCCAATATTCAACTTTGATTGACAATTTGTAATCGAAAGAAAAGAAAAGAATAAGAATTTTTACCAAGGTAGTATATCGTAGGATGTAATAGTGTATACACATGTACGTATGTAACTCTTCGTATTCTTTTCTTTTCTTTTCTATTTTTTTTCTTTTCTTTTCTTTTCTTTTCTTTGACTACTCTTTTTCTCGTTTCACGGCGTGGACAGGACACCGTGTCGAAGTGTAAAATATCGTAACGACGTGTTAAAATGAACGAACCGAGACGTCGTACGTCGTTGGATGAGAATACTCGAAGAACAAGTATCTTTCTTTATTTATTTCTTTCTTTCTTTCTTTCTTTCTTTCTTTCTTTCTTCGACGATTCATTCTCCATGGTTTTGTTTCTTTTAAAATTATCTTAATCGTTGCTATTAGATTTCTTAAAGAATACATTAACAAAGTTGATCAATTTAATAATATCTTAAATTATTTGATATTACAAGACCATTCTTGACAAAAAAAAAAATATAAACGTAAAAAGATTTTTTATATGTTTAAGAAATAAACCATTTGGATAAAATTCTATTTGAACATAAAAAAAAAAAAGAGAAAAAAAACGGAGGAGGTATAAGTTCTCGTCAAAGTTTTCTAGTACTTTTTAGTGTGTATACGTGAGTAATAGATGATGGTTAGAACAAACCTTTAGAACTATGACGACGACGACACTTTTGAAAAAACAAACGAACAAAGTCCATAAACACGAACTATTCAAACGGAAATTATTGCTGACAATATTTTCCTTTTGACGTTGGGACCAATGTGATAGACCATGGATGGAAAATACTCGAGTTTGAGGAACGCGACTAGAAATATAGATAGTCAAGACAGGACGTTTTATCGTTCGGTTTTGAAGCTTCATCGTTGAAGAAAAAGAAGAAGGAGAAATAGTAGAAGAAAAAAAAAAAGAACAGTCAAAGGAATATAACAACTGAACGACGAACGGTTTTCAAACAATGGGGGGGGGCTTTACTCTTTGACGATGAGACTAGGCAAAGTTTTGCATTCCAGTTACGATATTTGTCGTACGTGCCTCCGACATGCTACCGCGCTCGTAAAACTCTCCTCCCGTTGTTTTAGATTACCGAACGATCTTACGGAGGAAAACGCGACAGAAGAAGATATTTCTGAAATATTTTTGTTTCACCTTTCAAAGTTTTCAAACTGACTAATGTTAATCTTAGAAAATTATTTTTAATAAATATCTAGATGATTTGTTTCTTTTTTTTTTTTTTTTTGTTAAATTTATTTTTATTTAAAATAAACATTTAATTAGATTTTCTTTCGTCGAGGCTTGAAACTTTTCATCGTCACCCAAATAGCAATCTGAAACTGTTTTGAAAAATTATTATATTTATATGTAACAAAATATAAAATATTCTTCATGTAAGACTTGTTAAGATAAAGCAATAAAATTGTTAATCAATATTAAACAATTTTTTGTAATTGTATTTGTATTTTTATTTAAAATGCAAATTTAATTAGATTTTCTTTCATCGAGGTTCGAACATTTTCATCGTCACCCAAATAGCTATCTGAAACTGTTATAAAAAATTATTATATTTATATATAACAAAATAAAAAATATTCTTAATGTAAAACTTGCTCAGAAAAAGCAATAAAATTGTAAATCAATATTATACAATTTTTTGTAATAAATAATTAAAAATTAGAGAAAGAAAAAGAGAGATCATAATTTAAGGAAAATTAAAATTCCGGTAATAATTTTCAAGTAATATTCGACGTGTTATATTACAAAAAAAATATAAAAAAAACTCTATGTTTTTTACTTATGATGTTTATCATTTAATAGAATTCTTATGAATAGTCGTAAATAATTCTAGTACGAAAGGATTATTAAGTCATTCTGTAATGACTTAATAATGTCGTAGAAAAGGACTTTACGAGAATGACGAGTAGTGTAGAAAATTAATAGTTCGAAAGGTGTCACTATATAATCTCATAAAAATATTCTATATGAAAATGTATAAACGATTCTAGCGCGGAAAGATTTGTATCGTAGAACGATTCTAATCACTGGTCGAAATAGTTCTCTCGAATAGTTTATCGATTGGATCATAGTAGCATCTTAATTAAACTCGTCGTGTGTTTTACGATCGGACGATGACCTATACATTTTATTTCTTATAAGATCGTCTGTGCTTCTGGTTTCACGAATAATTTATATATATA
>NW_015149090.1:133440-195203 GCF_001465965.1 Polistes dominula
TATATATATATATATATATTTCGATAATTTTATTCAAATATCAAATTTGTTAATGTCTTTCACCTTTAATTATAATACATATTTTAATACAAAAATATATGTGTAATGAATAATTAATCATTCGATAAGATAATCTGCTTGTTTAAAATGCAAAAAAAAAAAAATAAAAAAGAAAAAAATAAAGCCGAATAATGGACACTTGAAAGAAAATGCATTATCCCTTTTTGAAATGTGGATGACATTTTCGAGTGATGGTAAGTCAAGTTTGAATTGAAGTTGGTACGAGATCTCCACCGGAAAGAAATGAAAGAAGAGTAATGGAAAGATACGAGATCCCTTGGCGTATCCGTGCGAACGCGGCAAAGTAGAGAAGACGATGATGAAGAAAAAGATGAAGATGAAGAAAAAGAAGAAGAAGAAGAAGAAGAAGAAGAAGAAGAAGAGGAAGAGGAAGAGTAGAAGCAACTGAACGTCGGCATCGGCAATACGCTCGATCGTATCGGACAGCAAATTCGGCGGTGCGGACGAGTTACTGCCTCCATAAAATTCCAGGCGTTTAACGATGACAAGAATTTATTGGATATTTTTGGTAGCCAGGATGGGACAGTGACCCTGTTGAGTAGTCGTCGTACTCGTTGCTTCCTCTTCCTCCTCCTCCTCCTCCTCCTCCTCCTCCTCCTCCCACCTGCTCACACCTTTTCTCAACTTCTCCTCGTTCATCGTGTAGATACGCTTCTGCGATCGAGGAAGAAGATAATGGTGCCAAGACGGGTCCATTTATTGAACGTAAATCTTTCTTCTTCCTCTTTTCTTTTTTATTTATTTTCTTTTTTGACGTTTTAGAAAAAAACCTAGCGCCAGTAAAACCATCGGTATAAACGTTACTCTCCTCTTTCACGACTATCATCTAAAATTGTTTAACTATACTCCCCACTCTCTCTCTCTCTCGCTCTCTATGTATGTATAACTGGTGTATAATAACTATTTTAATTTAAGTAAAAATTACTAGAATAATAAAATAATTGTTAATTAATTAATGAAAGTGTCTATTGTTGCTTAAAAGCTCGGAATATATGATCGATGTATCGTCTTCCTCGAAATTCACCTTCAGACTGAGTTTTTGTCATCTATGAAAATACTTATATTCAATGTTGTTTTATGACTTTTCAAATATTTCACATGCAACGTGAATAATCGACTTAATTAATAGAATTTAAGATTAAAACGTTCTAATTTGAATATTTTTTCATTCTAATGTAATTATTTTCTTGCTTCTGTGCAGTGATGACTACGAGGGTTAAATGTTCCTGTAATATGAGTAGAGTATATTAGAATATTAAAATAATTGTTAAATAGTCAGGAAGAATACGTATTGTAATTTAGAAGCACTGTATATATGTTAGGTGCACCATCTTCCTCGAAAGTCTTCTGCAGACTGACAATGAGTCTTTGTCTTCTATGAAAATACTTATATCCAATGTTGTTTATATGACTTTTCGAATATTTCACATGCAACGTGAATAATCGACCTAATTAATAGAATTTAAGATTACAACGTTCTAATTTGAGTATTTTTTTGTATTCTAATGTAATTTTTATATCCCATCTGCACAGAGATGACTTCGAATGTTAAAGTTTATCTATAATATTTTAGAAAATGAATTTTTTGAACTTTTGTTGCAGGTGAAGCTTCTGGTGAGAACGCGTCCACGGGTACTGGATCTCGTGGTGGCGATCGTGGAGAAGCAGCAGATTTAGGAACGCATACAGAAGAGAACGAGGAGACCACCCTGGCCGCGAACACAGCGGTCGACGGCAGGGGCGGAAGCCCCCAGGACGCCCACCTTTCGGGTTCGGTAACTACCAGGCCTCCAAGAGGTAGAAGACGTCAAAATCAGAATGGTCTTGATACCGCTCAAGTAAGCTTTTTGTTTTTTCTTTTCGTCCATTTATCGATCTTAGTTTTTTGCGAAAACGGTTTTATAATTTTTGTTTCTTTTTCTTTTTTCTTTTTTATTTCATTTCTTTTCTCATGAATTATAATAATACATTCGTGTGAATGACACGCGTTAACCTTTAAATAATAAAAATTAAAATACTTACGTCATAACTCATATAAACTCGTCTTAATATTAAAATTCGGTGTGGTTGTTGAGGAAAAAAAGAAAGAAAGAAAGAAAGAAAGAAAGAAAGAAAGAAAGGAAGGAAGAAAAAAATTACACGAATAAATTATTCTCCTCAGTGCCAAGAAATATAAGTGCTAATATAATATATTTATATTATATTTACCAATTTTTTTTTTCTTTTTCAAATTTAACATTTTTACTCGATTGATTTTTGAGCCTGGTTTTTTGAACAAAAAAAAAACAAAAAATAATACTTAAATAGAATTATCGATATGTATGGAAGATTACGCATAGTCAGTGTTCCTTCTTCTTTTAAATTCTTTTTTTTATTTATTTTTTTTTTTTTTTCTTGAGAGTTCGAGGCATTTGAGCAAATACAGAAAAAAGGAAAAGAAGAAGCTTAGTCAGGACCGTACGAAATTTTGAAATAAAAATCAGCAGTGTGGAACTGTTTCGAGTGTTTGATCGGTTCTCACATAGCAGCACTCGTTTAACACGTGTGAGAAGTTCGAGAGATTTTCTTTATGTTCTGACGTAGGAGAGAAAAATAAAAAAAATAAATAAAAAAAGAGAACTCTCTTTTATCCTTTGACCGGTAGCCCACTGTACACCTGTACTTGAAGAATCCCGTTCGAAATTTCTGACCGGTCGACCAATTCTCTTATATATATATGAACGATGTCAACCTCATCTGAAAGTGCAATGTCATTTTTTCGTCCACACACACACACACACACACATGTGTAAGTCAACGTTTTAAAATTAACATTGGATACCGATATAGACAAAAAAAAAACTTATGGAAAAAAATAGGATAATAATTTTGAAAAAAGAGAATATAGTCATGAATTTTTTTTCTATTTAATTAAGTATAATAAAATATAAAAAGTATTTTATCACCTGTTTCTTTTTGTTCGAGTTTTACTGTCTCTGGTTTTATTTTTTGTTCGAATTTTACTTATAGCAAAAAGAATTGGATGTCTAGCAAGGTGAGAAAGAGATTTACAATGGGGTTGTTTGAAAGATTGGTTTCTCGAACACCTTAGGGAGAACCCATTTTACCGCCAATCGAGTCTCGTTCTTCATGGTGTCGCGTGTTTATCCCTTACCGGTAGCGTTCTAACTGCTAAGGAGTCAACTCTTGCGCCACGCGTTACCTTCATTACCATATCTCGGATGCAATCTGTTCTTGGGGAATTAATGCGACCAAGATATTTCCTGCTAGTTCGTATTACTATCTTTCTTTCTCTTTCTAATGTAAAATAAGAAAAAGAGAGAGAGAGAGAGACCACGAGTGAAATCATTGAATGTATTATGGGATTTTCTAATCGAAGACACGTAAAAATGAAATGATAACTCCCAACAATTTCCCCCTCTCTTTTTTTTTTATTTTAACCATTCTCATCATCAAATTTCAGGTTAAAACTGAACGACTCACGCCTGACAATAATTCGACCTCGTCTAGAAGCGTAACGCCTTCTTCGTCGAGTCATCCAGGTACGCCGCCAAATGCAACTTCCCTCGGTGGACCCGAAGGGCCACCACAACCGCCGCATCATCTCAAGCATATGGAACAGATGATGGGACGTAACTGCAGTGATTTTATGAGAAGCTTAGCAGCCAAGTACAACAACGCCAATCCTAACGAGTGAGTTTCTTTTTCTTATTTGTTTTTTCTTTCTTTTTTAAAGATAAAATCGAAATGTAATTTAATTTTTCGTGAAAGAAAAATGTGATGACTAGGTTGATATTAAATTGTAGAAATTAATTAACTTCGCGTTGATGTTATATTTTATTTATAACTTTGGTTTATAAATATTGAATATTAAACGTGTCGAGTGTTTCTTTTTTTTTTTTTTTTACAATGTTTTATTATTGACACGTGCTTTATAGTTATTAATCGAGATTTAATAGAAACCAAAATAATTAGTAAACGAGATTGACTAAATTATTACGTATTTATTTTTAAAAGGTATTTAATTAATATTCACACCTAATTAATAACTCCACGTGTTATTTTGTCAATCACATTAAATATTCTTCTTCTTCTTCTTCTTCTTCTTTAGGTGTAGACGTGATATCCCAAATAATATGTTTTTCTTTTACCTTGAGTCTCGTTAAATATTAATACTAAATTAATTTTATTCAAATTACGTTACGGAATAGGTAAATAATGTTTATGCAAAGTTGAGTAATATTTTTTTTAATTGCATAACTGTTTTACGATACTCTTAAGCGTCATTTATTTAAATGTTGTTTCTAATTAAAATATTTATAAGAGAAATAAAAAGTGAGAAGGGTATATAGCTACGATCCTAAAAGATTTATCAAATAATTGGATTTTCTTTATTCTCACAGTTACTTCAGTTCTCTAAGGAACGGCTATCCTCCTGGTTTGGATCCCAGGTTTCCTGCGTTCAAAACAGCAGCCACACCGTTCGTCGGTCTAATGGCCCCTCTTGGTGCCCCACAACCAACCACCGTTCAAACCACCTCACCATTATCAAACAAGGATCCCAAGGAACAGAAACAGGATAGTATCTTCGGGAACCCGGTGTTTCCTCCTATGCTCGATATGTCATCGACGCAAGCACTTTTGCACATGGTGCGAACGGCTAATGCTGCTCAGAATGCAGCTGAACTCGAAACTTATCTTAAAGGTAATTAAAAAAAACAAAAAAATTAAAATACTGAGTTGACAACTGAATAATTACTCATTGTACCAATCATTGTTCTTGAAAATACACGTAATTATATACATATGCAATTTTTCGTTTTCAAAATAAATGTAAAAAATAGAAAAACAAAGTTAATAAATAATCTTATGTGTTAAGAAAAAAAAAAAAAAAAAGAGAGAAATGTTTTATTATCGTTGATAATGTTACAGGTGCGAATAAACGTGACGCGGGAGTGACGAGTCCTTTGGATCTTTCAACGCCAGGAGGATTTGCACCACGTAAAAGGCAAAAAACAGAGACGAGAAGATCAGGGAGTATATCTCCGAAACCGAAAGCAATACCACCACCTGGTCCGAGCACGCCGCCACCCATCAGATGTCCTTCTTTGTGCGGGCACATGCCGTGCGGAGATGGACAAGCGGTTAATCGTTGGACCATTGAAGACGTCGTCAATTACGTCTCATCGATCGACACTTGTGCGGAGTACGCTCAGGTAAGTGTTTCACCTTTTCTAACATCCTTCAATCTAACGAGTTTCTTCAGACGGATTTAAGAATTCGTTAGAATAAGAATAAGAAGAAGAAATAAGTCAAGGAAAAGAAAAGATTACGAGATGATCGAAGTTATGCTAGTTTACTTATGCTCTTTCTATTTCTATTTCTATGTTCTTTTCTTTTTTTTTTCTTTTTTTTCACTGTCGGCATGCCGGGAATAGTTTTAATTGCTTTTGAAAGTCGCTCTCTCGTGTAACGAACGCCATAGCGCAATATTCTTCGAAGCCCTGTGTGTACGTTCTTCTATTTAACTCCTACGTCGTCAGGTGAGGCAACTTGTGAGATCTGTGTAGAAGGCTGGCGAATGACCCGACATCAGTCAATCCGGACAGTCGGGAAGAGGAGGCCGCGTGCCAGCTAAGGAGAACTCTATAATGACCCCCTAGAAGCTAGTAGATCTAAAACCCTCTCCACACTTTCTCCCTTACTCCCTTTTCCCCGCAACTCTCTTACCCGCCGGTGAAATTCATCCGAGTTCGATGCAATAGCTTTTCCTTTTTTCTCTCTGTTTCTTCTCTCTTTCTCTTTCTCTATCTTATTTCGCAAAAAGAACCGTTTAGATCTAAAGTACGATTTCTTTTCACTATAATACTTCAAATAGATCAATGTGATCTTCTATTCCTTATTTTTGAGATGCCCTATCTTTTAGAAATAATTTAACAAGGGCACACATCGAACGTCGTGTAAAGGATTCTCCCCAAGTTTAAAAAAAANAAAAAAAAAAAAAAAAAAATAAGAAAAAGAAATAGAGAGAGAGAGAGAGAGATAAATACTGAACAATCTCCCTTGCATCCTGTCAGATTCGATTATCCTCGGCCCTATCGTTAGGTCTCGTTTACGGTTACGCTCTTCGAAACGTCAGACTGTCAAGGCCGTGAATTTTTGCGCGAGCGCACTTGCCATGCATATTCATGACACGCTCACTGGAAACGTAATCGAAGATGAAGAAAGAAAGAGAGAGAGAGAGAGAGAGAGATAAGGGGTCTTGGAATATTTCGATCATTTTCCCTTGAACCAATTCGGACAATGACAAGGGACCCCAATGTGATTATAATACTGATACTTTATACCTTCAAGTATTATCTTTTTTTATTTTTTTTTTGAGACAGAAAGAAGTAAACTCCTGAAGTTCCTGGAGTTGGAATTTTTTTTTTCCTCGGCAAATAAGGTACCGCGAAAGAGTGAGAGAGAGAGAGAGAGAGAGAGAGAGAGAGAGAGAGAAAGTGAGACGGATCTTCTCGAAATTATGGCACCGATCCTTATCTCCATAAAAGGATACCGCGGAACGAATCGACGACGGTGAGAGCACGATCCTTTACGTAGATTCACTCGAATTATAGCATCGATCCTTATCGGTTCTTCTTCTTCTTCTTCTTCTTCTTCTTCTTCTTCTTCTTCTTCTTCTCTGTCTTATTCTTCGTATTCTTCTTGTTGTTTCTTCCCTCTTTAAGACAGCGAAGAAAACGGTTGCACCGTAACCGTTGCGCGTGCAGATAAGTTCGCCCTTTTTCTTTCTTTCACGAACTATACTCTTACTCGCGTGGCGTGAAATACTCTACGTGAGCTGGCAACCAAGGTAATTAATATCGCAGCGCGATATGACGCGCCAAATGGTGCTTAACGATTATGCCTTACGATTTATTTACTGAGCAATGAAGATCTACGAGTATCGCAACCGTATTTCACCTTACCTTAGAAAGAAAGAAAGAGAGAGAGAGAGAGAGAGAGGATACTGAAATTGATTCCTTCTCGAGAGAAAATTTACGCTCGTTTCGTCACAATTTTTTTTTTTCTTACTTTTTCTTATCATTCGTTTTCTTTTTTTTTTTTTTTTAAGTTAGAATCGTCACTTTCCAGTCTCTCTAACGAACCAACACGGTATTCGCATTTTTCTTTTTCTTTTTTTACACGTTTTGCAATCGCGTAACGATCTTAGGGATTGCACGTCGAATGTAATAATAAAAAGAAAATCAAATTTTCTTTCAACTTGATTAAAGATTTGTTTTTCTTTCATTTTGATGTGAACGAATTTTTTTGCATTTGTATATACCTTGCATATTTCCATGGAATACCATGTATATCGAAAGTAAATTATAATTTATTGAGTTATTTGTTTAATGATATTTAATTAAAAGTTTGATATTATATTCCTATCATTATTATCTTGTACATATTTATTATTTTATTCACAAGTATTAGCTGTTACACTATTAGAGTTTTTATTATTTCTTGTAATTGTTATTAGAAGTATAATTTATTTTTCTATTTATAATTTTTCTATTACATAAACTATCTAAAATCTTCATTATCTTTTCTACATATATAATTTTTCATGTCATTTATTTCCTTTTTTATTTTTTTATTTTTTTTTTTTTTATTTCTATCTAACTATAATAAAGTCTATATAATTTAAACAAAAATTATAAAACAATGTTACAAAAAATACTACAATTAATTATCATAATAACAACGTAAGAACCCACGTAAATTAAGAGAACAGATTTATTTCAGTTCATATGACTATTATAAAAATAGAATTTAGAAAGGAATTCCTTCTAGTTTGACCTTGCAAATAAAAGGACGAGAGAGGAAGTTAAAAACTCGGTCGTCGACATTGCCGTGATCGTTAATAATCATCGGCAACCTTTTTCCCAACTACATTCGTAGAAGAACGAACGAACGAACGAACGAACGAAAGAACGAACGAGCAGTAGCGAGATGTGCGCGGATACTTATCTAAGGGAATGAATCTTAGCAGACTAATAACAGCCGCTTAAGAGAAACTAATCTATCGATCCGACATCGGGTTACCGGATACCTTCTCATTTTCTCGGTGATCTAGCGACTCTATGCTAGGAGGCTTAGTTAGTTGGCGTGTGCACCTTCTCTTTCTCTCTATCTTTATTTCTTTCTTTCTTTCTTTCTTTCTTTCATTTACTATCTTTCCATTGGTTTTATTCCTAAGACGAGATCGCATGACGCAATTAGGAAACTGAACGAAAAGTAAAAGTTTCTCGTCTTTAAAGTTAAAAAACCCAAATGAAGAAAAGAGAACGAAACTTAAACGCGTAGGTGTAATTCACTGTATAAAATGACCTCACGTTTGCTCTATCTATCTCTTTATTCTTTATCTTTATCTATATCTTCGTAAAGAAAAAGAAAAAAGGGATAATAAGGTGGTGTGATTTGAAAAGCAAATCGTATTTATATAGACGTATACAAATGTAGGTGTACACATCTTTCTTTTGTATACTATTATACCTATCTATATATACACATACATTTGTATATATACATACTAGTTATATATCTATCGTTGTGGCACGTTCTCTGAGATCGTTAGAAAGTCGTGAATGTGGATCGGTCTCTTGAAGGAGGGAAGAACTTACATAGGTCTTCCGTGATGGCAAAGCTTACTACAGGATAGGATAGGATAGGATAGGATAACTGTCTCGTGTTATTCTCGTGTGTCCTCTGACGTCCCACGCACGCGTGGCCTTCTATCTTGCAAGCTTCTTCTATCCTCTGTCTCTTTCTTACTTCAACTTCTTTTATCGCTTTTTTTCTTTTTCTACTTCTTCTCATCCTTGTCTATTCAAAGATCACTGACTGTTCTTTGACTTTGTCCCCTGTCTTTCTGCAAACCTTCCTTCGTTTTGCTTCTTCTGTCAGGGTAGGTACTGGTCGAAGAGGTCACATGGGAAACCCGTAAAAGAGAGGAAAGAAGAGAAGGATAAGAAGAGGTAAAAGTAGATAATGTCCTGAAGCTCTCGAGAAATAGCAAGAGGGGAAAAGATCGAGGGATACGTAACGTCTTTCTAATTTTAACGGGCCTTTAACGACCCTACGAGGAGAAGTCCCTCGTCACGTCGTCGTTCGAACATTATCGTGGAAAAATCCTTAGCGACATCGAACCCGTACCTTCCTTCCTTTCTTCCTTCCTTCCTTCTTCTTCTACTTCTTCTTTTTATTATTTCTCTTTCATCAAGATTTACTCGAGTACAACGTCCTTGGATAAGGAGAAAACGTTTCTTCAAATAAAATCCTACAAACTGTGTGAACTGACTATATACCCATTAAAAAAGAAAAAGAACAAAAAAATAGAATGAAATAAAATACACAAGTTATACGATTGCACCGTTTGTTTCTCAACCTTAGAAATTCCATCCTACCTTCTTCTCTTCACCCAACCCCAACCCTCTCTTTCCTTCTGGATGATTAGTAACATACGTTTTCAAGTCTTCCGAGTTACGCGTTACGACAAAAGGTCATAGTGAGAGTTCATCGTTCGAGAAGCTTTCGATAAATTCCACAAACGTGATTTTCACTCTCAAGGAAATAAAAAAAAAGTAATGGAAGAAGAAACTAAACAAAAAACAAAAAAAAAATGGAATGACGAGGTTGTTAAGAACTTTAGAGAATCTTACTTGAAATGTAGGAAGAATTTGATAGATTATACCGTGTTTTCTCTGTTTGGTAAACGACATGTTAGGTATAAAGAGCGTTAATCTATACATTGCACCAGATATATAACGTCAGTTACAACTATACCTTACGTAAGACTTTTCCAAGGAATTAACGACGAAGAAAGAAAGAAAGAAAGAAAAAGAAAGAGAGAAAGAGAAAGAGAGAGAGAGTTTAAATCTAAATCCTTTTGCACGTGCTCGAAGAAAAGAGATCGAGTTAGAACTGGATGAAACAGTTGATTCCTTCGTAATCCAAACTCAAACCAAACTAAACCATCCAACGTCGATGGATGGATCTTTTCCAAACGACTTACTACGATATCTCTTTCTCTTTCTCTCTCTCTCTCTTTCTTATTGGTTCAATAGAGGAAGACTTTCTAACGATTCGCCTTGCAAAAGCATGATCTAACCCCGAACATGACCTCTCGTTCGGTGCGGAGTTAACGCGGTGTGTAGCACCTATCTTTCAGTTGGTGCACACGTAGGCGCCTGCCAGCAGCGGTCAATTAATCATTAATAGGCGATAATATCCATCGAGTATATCGGTATACTCTGTTTTATGGCAGCCCGAGAGAGTCTTGTCTGCCATGTCGAACGATGCTAATGCGAACGAGAACCGGAATATCGTTTTATTCTTAGAGAGAAAGAAAGAGAAGGAAAAAGGTTGTGTTGTTTTTGTATTTGAATTCTTTTTTCTTGTTTTTTTTTGTGTTCATTTCATTTCATTTAACATCGTTTCGTGTTTATCTAACTTGTCTATTTCGTTTTTAATTGTACATTGTTTTAATTTGTTACTCGTAAGACGTTAGGAGGTTTATTTATATTATTATCTTATCTCATGTTGTAATTTTTTTTTTCTTTGATATAATTAATAAATTATTTTTTTAGTCTTCAACAAGAAAAATATTCAAATAAGAATTTATGTTAAATATTTTTATCTTAGATTTATGTAAATCGATGTGTTAACAATTAATGATGATTAAAATTGGCATCGTTTTAAAAAGAGACAAAGGTTCTTATTTTCTTATTTTCTTATTTTTTATTTTGTTTACATTAACTTTTCGTTGACATAGTAATTTTGATCAATTACGTATTAGTTTAAATTGCATATCATTTAAAATTCAAGATAAGACGTTGTTTAGTACACATTTTATTTTCTATTCTTTATTTTTTTTGTCATCGATAATATTAGAAATAATTTGATCTCTCTTTTTCTCTATTCGTTATTTTGTATTTTTTCTTTTCTAATTGATTACAATCATTATAATAATTTATACGATTTCACGAGTTTAATTTGAAATACTACGACGACGAGATTTCGATCTTTTTTATATTCGGTAAGGATTCTTCATCGTTAGTGTTAGATATATCAAATGATTCTTGATTTCTCAATATTTGTCTCCTTTACTGATCGCACAATCTCACATCCAGGTAATTACCTTGAGTGAGCTATCGAAATCGATACGCATTATGAAAATACTCGCGAATCGTTTAATCATCTAACGTTACTAACTACTCTTTGACTAATTAGTATCGCGATATCGATTTTATACCGGTAATTATCGTGTCCAATTAGAGTCACCATGAATTTTCGTATTAATTTGCCAGAGATTGAATCGTTTGATAAGAAGAAGATTTCTTTGCTCGTAAATATTGAAAGAATCGTATTTCATTTGATCAATATATACACACACATATATATATATATATATATATATTATTTATTTTTTAAGCACAATGACAAAAACATAATCTTATTAAAAAATATAAAAAAAAAAATATAAAATCCCAATATAAATTCATTCGTATCACTATTTTACAATACGTACAATTCATATTTCATCTCGTTCCAAACATTCCTAAGTTGTTTCGTGTAAATACTACTTACATCTTGTCGCTTGTAAAGCTCGATCGAAGCGAGTTCCGCATGTTTCGCGGATAAAATAAAAGAAGAAAAAATAAAAGAAAATAATATATGTTGCAAAGGCACGTAGAGTCAGTCGTTCGATATTTAATCTAGTATATATATATGTGCATATACATACATACATATATATATGACTTTATCGAGTAGTCGATAAGCCGATTCGAGTTGCCTCGGGCCCGCATGCAAATCACAAGTTAGAAAGTCGACGTGTTATCGTTCGAAACTGCGTCGAAAGAACAACTTTGCGTGAAAAATGAAAGAGAAAAAAAAGAAAGAGAAACAGAGAGAGAGAGAGAGAGAGAGAGAGAGATGGTTTACACGGATTCCCCATGATTCGTACGATCGACATGTAACGGACACGCGGGACACGTGTGGTAAACGGTGTGTGCCGCCTAATCACCGTAACGTTAATTAGTCCGACGCGGGCCACGTGCTTAGGTTAACGCTTTCTCCCGCGTACGGAACTTCTATACTACTCATGTTCTTAGATAGTTAAGTACTCTCTAACATAGCTACACACACATATACACACACGCGTGCCTAAGCTACATCTATCTCGGCAGACAGATGGATAGATTGGACGGACGGATTTATCGCGGCGATTCTAGATAGCCGATCGCTTTATTTTACGTTCCACCTTTTGAAATAACTTTCTTTCGCAATCGAAATAATCAGCAGTCGTGGTGGTGGCGGACTTGATCGACGACAACGACGACGAGGACTAGCGACGGCGAGGATCCAGTCGAAGCGAGAGGATTCATTAACGAACCCTATATATATATATATTTATATTACCTTTATAAAGGTATGAAAAGAAAGGTACACGATATAAAGAAGTCAAGTTTGTCTTTTTTTTTTTTTTTCAAAGATAACGTGATCTCTATCTCCATCGAATGTATACATACAAACATACATATATATATATATATATATATATGTTATGTCAAGGTGCATAGATGTGTAGTATAAGTATTCTATATAGTTGTCTTGATGGGTTAGTCTTGATGGCATTGGTGTTAGCGAAAGGGTCGAAGGTAGTTGAAAAACATCGAACGATCATCTCCCCAGTACTGCTCGTTATCTTGTCGTACCTATTAACGGAACGTGTAAGGGGATCCCTTTTCAGCGATCGGTATCGTTCTCTAATCGTCATAGTTTCTGACGTTTTTTCCTTATCCTTTTCGTGTTTCTTACTATCGTGGAACGCGATCGCAGGACTGTACTTAAGTACGTTTAGTAGTAAGAGGTCGTCGCATTTGCTACGTACTCGAAGTAGGAGAGAGATCCTTGCTGGACATCGATATATCCGAGTTGTATCGTGGATAAGCTAACGTCGTGAAGAGGCCAATTGGAATTGCTTGTGTATACGATATATAAATACGTACTATATCTCTCATGGACATTGTGACGTGACGAAAAGGAAAGAAAGGAACAAATGCGAGCTTGCTAGCTAGCTAGCCAGTCAGCTAGCTATCCTGCCATATATGAAGGGACACGTTAACGACGATTTTATCGAACAACAACAACAACAACAACAACCACGAGGAAGATTTTCTACAATCCGTTTGATCGTCTCCGTCTTTTAACGTCTTTAATAGTAATTCTCGTTATCCTTCTATAGAAACGTCTTCGTTGTCCTTCTCAATCGTCTAGATATATACCTATACATATATATATTTCTTCCGGTTTGAACATTCATACTAAATGTTTTAAAGTAATCCAATTGACTTTTATCGTTAGATTCAAATAATTCTTTAATTCACGCTTTTATTTACTTATCTCAAAGTTTATTCGATAAATCGAGATTGTCTTTATTCAGTAAGATGGGTACATTTAGATTTGAATGATTTCCTTATTCATGAAAGATCAGGATTAAATCGTGGTTTATTAAATCACATGTTAGAGTCGTTAGGTATTAGAAATGAAAGATCAGCGTGGGTGTCTTCGTAATTGCGGTTATTCGATATATCGATCCTATACGGTGCTCGTTAGGCTATGACTAATTATAGCTCGTTATAGGTCAATGCTTAATTACACCGCGGGCAAGATTCTACCTCCACTTTCGGGTTTATCGTTCATCTCTCTTTCTCTTTCTTTTATTTTATTTATCTTATTCTTTCTCCTATACCTGACGTTTCGTACGGCAACAGGTTCACCTCGAGACTGGTTTGATTTTACGCACGATCAACGTGCCAACCGCTATGAGTATCACCGCGAAACTTTTTACAATATTATCCAGAGTATACACACAATATATATATATATATTCGATATTCAAACGTACGATAGGATTACTCACGCATCGCAAATTTTTCACCAAACGAATTAGTCTCAAAAATCAAACAGTTATGTGATAAACCGTAAAACGTATAAAGAAATTATAAGAAAATGTTGTTCGAGTTCTAGGAACAAGTGTTTGTAGAAATATACGGAACACATATCTTCCAACATAAATATAATGAATCCTTAAAAGGACTATGTTTATCCATCGTCAAGGTAATATGAACCAAACTATCTTGGAATAGTTCTCGATGGAAACATCGTGTCTGTCTTATCCAAAAGAAAAAGAAGAAGAGAAATATCATATTCTACAATATCTCTTTCCTTGTCTCTCGTATTTGGTACACTTATGACGGTGAAACGGCGGCACACGCATCCTTTTTGCTATTTTCCACCGGGGAACAAGTTACGTTACACACAACACTAACTCACTCAAGGCCCGGTTCTACACACGTATCTCGTTATCATTTAAGGATGATTACGAAAGTTGGCGCGGTGCACGTACCGCTTTGAGGAGATGATTGCGCGAAGATGAGGCCTGGAATCGTGAAACGACGTGCGACGATCAACTGCTGCTGCACTGGTGGTCTTTCTCTCTTTCTATCTTTTTCTTTTTATTTTTATTTTATTTTTTGTTTTTTCTTTATATATATTTCTCTTCATATCTCTTTCCTTCAAGATATTTCGCACCAAGAGTCTTTTCAAAAGTCACACAGTGATAGAGTCAAATACAACACACTCTTCTATGTATATTTGCCATACTCTAACTATTACGAAACTATTTAATTGTGCAATCAATCTATCTATCTCTTGCTCCGCGACCTATCGAATATCGATTCTTAGGGAAGAAAATCGTGTGCTATGTTTTGTTCATTTGAAAAAGTTTCATTAGTACGACAAAACCAAAGTTTCAAATATCAAAATAGAAATATCTCTAAAGCAAGTTTTTATCAAATATTTTGGATTAACAAAAAACACATTTATCCTTTTGGTATCCACTTTTTTTTTATCGATTAGAATAATCTTGGAAAATTGGATATTTGAAAGATACAAAATATCAAAATATTGCTTACATTTTTTTCCTTTGATAGAAATTTAAAATTAAATAAAATTTATAATTATTTAACTTTCTAATTCTATTATACCAATTTTTCAATCAATGACAGATGAGATATAAAGAAAAACAAAATATTATTTTATAAGATAAATGTCGAAATATGATTAATTTCTCACCTATTATTATTATTATTATTATAGTTCGATTTATACGTTTATTGAAAATAATGAGAGATAGAGTAACTTCAAACTTCGTTTCTCTTTCCATTTTCGTTATTTGTTGGTGCGCGAGGTCATCCGTGATCCTTCCTCGTTGACAGATCTAGGTTGCTAGAACTTACGTCATCGCTCTGCTTCTTCTTCTTCTTCTTTTACCAACAACCGAGAGAAAGAGAGAGAGAGAGAGAGATCTTTTCTCGGCACGAGAAACGTTGATTCTTCTCTTCCTCCTTCGGGAAGAAAAGATCTGCACGCTTCGCGTTTATTGCAGGTACAATCTTCTCTTTAGATTTTTCTTCATCGATTAACTCTCTTTGAGTTGATGTCGTTTATTCTCGGAAAAGTTTCAACTCGATTGATCGAGACAGTTTTACACCGATTAGTTTTTCTTCGATACACATTATTATTATTATTATTATTATTATCCTTTTATTAGTAGACACGTTGTGAATCATCCGTCGATCTAATCGATAAATATACCATAAAATCATTCAAACGTTTTTTTATTGCAACTTATAATAAAAACTTATTTCATAGAATACAATTTTTATATCTTTTTCTCCATGTAAAATTATTTCAATGAATATAAGGAAGATGTTCACCGATCACGACATTAAAAAAAAAAAAAAATAAAAAATAAAAAATACCATTAATTCTTAATCACCGTGCGATTCAACTAATAATTAAATAAAATTCTAATGTATAATTAAAGATTTAGATATAATAATTGTTAAGAGTTCAATTGAATGAAATATTGTCTGACAGTGATAGACAAGTTCCCCGTATCTAACGACGAAATAGTTTAAGGTGAAAGCGTCTGTTCACCAATTAAAAGCTTTAGTTTTCTAAAAAGACCATAGTCCCCGTCTTTCAAATCGGACGTTTAGGATGGAATCATCGTTACTTCATCGGGCGCACGCGCAGGTCTCTCTCTCTCTCTCTCTCTAAACATCGTAACACGTTTCTGCATCCTCGATTAGCAATTTAAATTCACCGTTTATGAAGGATTCTCGTCTATTATCGACGCACGTATAAGGAAACAACATAAGAACATCTCGTTATGCCATACGCGAAACCCCATAATGTCCATCAAATCGTCGTCGTTAGTCAGCGACTTTTCTTTCTGCCAGCCAGCCAGTCTACCAACCAAAGCAAATAAGAAAAGAAAAGAAAAGAAGAGAATGTTCTTTCGATGACGATTTCGCCATTATTTAAATGGTGCCAAGCACAATCGAATGGCGTTACCTCTTCCTGTTAGTTCATGAAGAACTTGGACGACGGATTTGCAACGTTTAAAAGGAAGAGAAAGAAAGATGATAGATAGAAAGAAAAAATAGACAAAAAGAAAGAGAGAGAGAGAGAGAGAGAGAGAAAGAGACTTTCTCGGACATCGTCCTGTTGGACTACGACTTCCATCATCGTCTCGTTAGAAGCTGATCGATCTGCGAAGAAGAATAAGAAGGAGAAGGAGGAGGATCAGAAAGAAGAGGAGAAGGAGAAAAGGACGAGAGGTTGGCCGTGACGCGTTGGAAATGTGGTAAACGAACGTTCGATACCTTTAAAGGGGTTCTTATGTTCCTCTCTTTGGTGAAGTCAGAATATACGAAGCAATAGTACAGAATAAGAGAGAGAAAGATAGAAAGTACCTACCAACGAGAGAGAATCCCTTTTCCCTGTCTCGTTCAAGAGTAGGAGGAGGAGGAGGAAGAGGAAGAGGAAGAGGAGGAGGAGTTGGCGGCTTCGAAAAGGGCAACTCTTCCAAAGGCGGACATAGTCATAGACAGCTGGTATCTTTATCGAATCGATTCGGCTGACAAACTGGAGGATACCGCAAGACGAATAGCCGATCTGCATGAGCTATGGAGTCGTGGGGCATTGCGATTAGTCAGGAAAGAGACTCGGACTCCTCTCTTCGTGCTCTAATGGGCATCGTTAGCTGCTCGTACTCGAATAAAAGGGAGAAAGACGGTGAACGAGACCGATAGATGCTAAGAGAATGAGTCAAACAGAAAGAGAGAAAGAGATATGTGGTAAGACACAAGGTATAGGCGGTAAGCCACCGGAGTTAGACCAGAAGGATGCCAGGACGAGTCTGAGTAGAGTAACTCCTGATCCGTTCGAGACAAGAAGACGTCGATGCTAAAGGCAAACTTTGCCGAGACTTGCGGTTACGTTAGTTCGATTTATAAGGGGGTGTCTAAACTAATCGACCGATCGTCGCTTTCTCGTACTTTTTGTTTTTATATTTTCTCTATCCTATCTTCGATCACATTTTTTTTTTTTTTTACATTCCTGCGTTCAGATACCAATTCGAGAGATATTTGATATCGAAGTGAATAAAATTGGTAACGGTTGAAAAATAAGAAACAGAAAAAAGGAACCACCCATTCGTCGATAATTAGTTACATGTAGGAAAAAAAAAATGTTGAAATATACGGGGTCAACGATACGCGACGTCTCGACATGCCTTATAAGAAGAGAACCGGCACATATTAGCCTCGGCACGCTCGTTTTGCAGTTCCAGGTATGATTAAAGGATTCTCGCGCAGCGGGGTAACTATCGTTCGGTAAAAAGGCATGCTTGTAGACTTTCTTTCTCTTTCTTTCTTTCTATCTTGTTCGTGCACCGCCTTAATCTCCTTTCTTTCTTCTTTCTCTCTCTTTCTTGTTCAGTGTAATACGCGAGGAGGAACAAAAGTGGGTCGTGACACCAGGCGCGGTAGCCAATCGCTACGAAGGCGAGGCCTAGCGCTTGTGCTTCGAGAGTACAATCTTGTTCCACGTACACGAGGGTAATGATAATTAATCCACGAGGGACCGCTCCCTTCTCCGTGAACGGAGACCACGAAGATCGTCCAGAGGTTGGACGAGCCATCTCTTTCTTTCTTTTTCTTCTCTTAGGTCCTGTTGGTTGCTCTCCATTAAACAATTAATAACGTCACCTAGCACAACACAGCGTTACCGTTCCGGTTCTCCTCGCTTGACTCGACCTCGATGAACGGTACCTACCTACCCACTGAAAGAACAAAAATAAAAAGATCAAAAAGATGAAAAAGAAGAAGATGAAGAAGAGGAAGAGGAAGAAGAAAAGTAGGTACCTACGAGCCTTCTTGGCACCGAACTCTCCGGGTTGCGTCTAGGGTTAAGCGATTATAACCTTTCCTAGTTTCGTTGTAAGGAGAGAAGAAGCAGGTCCCGAGGCTAAACGCTTCAAAGAATAATCTCTCGTAGACCGGCTTAACAATGTAGCCTATCCATATTTATATCACAACATGGTGTGCTCGATTAACTTCGGCTTGGTCCTCTCAAGACCGATCTGCACCTTTCATCATCTCATTCGTGAGTACACCGGTTTATTCTCTCGATAAAGAGACTAGCAATTGTCTCGAGGATGCGATATACAAGATGTGAGGAAAGACACTTAATCTTGATTCGTGTGTTTGTGTGTGTGTGTGTGTGTTAGAGACTTAATACATTGTCATAAAACTAGTGATACTCGTTCTCTTTCTTTCTTTCTTTCGATTTCTTTCTACTTCAACACCGAACGTGCCAAAGATTTATTACCACCTCGAGAATTGCAGACTTTCCCAGAGAGACGTAACCAGACCGATGAGCAATCGGTGACTGCTGCTAGCTCGATGTGTATTTCGTTTCTCACCTGTTCTAACTCTTACCATTATCTTTCTCATTCTTTATCACCTACACTTCACATCGAACAAAACGTATAATCTCTTTTGTATCTTTTACCCTGCGACTTATTATGCGTCTTCCGTACTGGAATAGCGAGTGGTACGAAGAGACAGATACAGAAATAGAAAGATAGGAGAGAGAGACAGGCCAATAGGAGGTGTGTGTATGTGTGTGTATAGTCTACGCGTGGAACAAGGTAATGCTATTTTGAGACCATTAGTAGGAACACAATGAGGTAATCAAGAGGACGCTTTGGATGTTGCACTAGGAATATGTACGAGCGTGTATTTCACGCGAAACAACGACGACGATGAGCATGACAGCAACAACGACTAGAAAGAAGGTGACGATGTTGGAAAAGAAAGAAAAGAAGGAGGAAGAATAGAAAAAATAGAGAAAAGAGTTGCGATTTAGAAATGTAAGAAAGAGAGAGAGAGAGTGAGAGTACACTGCAACTCGTTGTTGTGTCGAAATCGTAACACGTGTTTGCACCGAGTACCCTATATCGTCAAAAGAGAATACTCAAGCAAGAAGAAAAAGAAGGTAAAGAGATGGAGGAGGAGGAGGAGGAAGTCGTTTTCTCGCGTGCACTTTGTTTCTTCGTGGTACGTTATGCTCGTGCGCTTTTGCCCGGTTAAAGAAGACGAAGAAGAAGAAGAAGAAGAAGAAGATGAAAACGAAGAAGAAGAAGAAGTTGCTCGCCTTTCTCGGATCACGCTGTTCATGCATTTTCGTCGTAAGAGAAAGAGAAAGAGAGAAAGAGAGAGTAAAGTCGACGTTGGTCGATGTTGCATCCAATTGAGATTGCAGACTTATCGCGATCTCCGTTTCTTATCCTCTCTTATCCCTTCTTCTACTTGGGTTAAAACGAGTGGATGAGTAGTAGGGGAGGAGGAGGGGAATACTTTGAAGAAGCCCGGTGTGTTCTCGAACTTTCGAACGATCCAATTTTTCGATCGTGTCGATACCTGCATATATATATATATATATATGTATATATATATAAGTAGATAAGTCTCTCACATATGTATCAAGTAAGTACTCACGTATGTACGTTTAAACGAGTTTCGGATTCGCGCAATGTATTCGTGTGTATTCGATGGGTTGGGTAACTACCGAGAGCGTTCTCTCTTGGCCCCCATGCATAATCCCTCGAAGCAAACCAGCGAAGACCTTTACGATCGAGGCCAAGAGGAAAAGAGAAGGAAAAGGAACACCGAAAGCTTAACGATCGGCGCCCGGTGATTTATTTTTGGAAACGACCGGCTCTGCGCGCGCGTTCTCTTTAGATAAGAATACGAAACAAACTTCGTATGAGGAAAAAAGGGAAGGAACGTGTACCACCACCACCATCACCACTTCTCCTTTTCAGTTCTTTCGAGAACGATTCAACGACTCTTATTACCCTAAGGGCAAGTGGTTAGAAACGTTTTGCATATTTGATATCCCCATAAGACTCTCTCTCTCTCTCTCTCTCTTCTATCTTATACTTTTTTGTTCTTCTTCTTATTCTTATTCTTGTTTTATTCTTTTTCCTTCTTTTTTTTCCCAATCATTTTGCAGCATCACGTTAATGTTTCCTCGTTCCTTCTTCTAATACTATACATACTTAAGTCGGTAGGATCAAAGACTTGCGTTCCATCGACATATTATGGAACTTCATTGAAACTGTTTCGAATCTAGAATAATTATATAATCAATTTTTGTACGAAATAAATTTGCTAATTGTGATTTTAAAGAATTATAGATGAATTAAATATTTAGAATATTAACTTTTGATAAGAGTAAAAATTCGTACGTACATTAAATACAATATGTTTATAAGTAAAATCCAATTTTGTTAAGGTAACAGTACAATAAGAGTTAACACTGAGAAACAAGAAAATAAGATTAAAAAAAAATATAAAAAGAGAGAAGAGAAGAGAAGAGAAGGGAAGAGAAAAGGGTTTGGTCGGACGCTGCCGGCGGGGACAATTACGCAGATGTGTGCTCGGTGCTCGCGCGAGCGTAGCGTGTAACGCGAGGCCTCTCGGAAGGATTCTTCTTCCTTCCTTTTACTCTTCGTCCCTACCTTTCGTACCTTCTTTCTTTCTTTCTTTACCTTCACCGACACACAACGTAAACCTATGCTCCCGTCGAGAATTAGTAATGCATTCAAGTCTTGCCTTGCCTTGCACGGTATGCACGCTCGTGCGTGCACGCACGTGTGCAACTTTCGAAGAAGAGTGTATAAAGGAAGAAGGGGGGCCAAGAAAAAAAAAAGGAAATAAGGAAGGAAGGAAGGAAGGGAAAAGAAAAAAAAGGGAACATGCGGGGTGGGAGGGGGAAAGAGAAGTGATTACAGAGCGCGAGAGCCCTTTACTTGCCCCCGGCGCGTGCGTTCAGGTCAACCATCCTCTCGTGCACCTTCTTCGTTGCACCTTATTCGTTGCACCCTTCTTTCCTTCCTTCCTTCCTTCCTTCCTTCCTTCCTTCCTTCCTTCCTTCCTTCCTTCCNTCCTTCCTTCCTTCCTTCCTTCCTTCCTTCCTTCCTTCCTTCCTTCCTTCCTTCCTTTCTTCCTTCCTTCTGTGCGCAATTCATTTTTTGTTTTGTTTTCAAGTGAAAACTTTTTAAAATCAGGGTGATTTGGAAATCAGAAAAAAATACTCAAATTAGAACGTATTAATCTTAAATTTTATTAATTAGGTTGATTATTCACGTTGCACACATGTACAACATTTGGAATGTCATATAAATAATATTCAATATAAGAATTTTCATCTTCAGACCACAGGCCAGTCTGAAGGCGAATCTCGAAGAAGACGGTACTCCGATCAATAATTCCGAGCTTTTAGACAACAATAGACACTCTTATCAATTAATTAATAATTTTTGTATTATTCTAATACACTCTACTTAAATTACATGACAATATAGCCATCGTAGTCATCACTGCGCAGGAACGATAAACTAATTAAAAAAATCCGAATTTATCAATCATAAATTCTTTTTTTTTTTCAACAATATTATTTCATGTACACCGATTACAAGCTATCGACATACTTGACACGTGCTTCTTTTAACCCTTTGACTTTTTTTCAAATGAGCTTTTTACTCACACAACCAGAAGGTGGAGTACTTGTGTCGTTGATCGTTTGATGCGTTTGTATCTTCTCCTACGCCACGTACAAATACACACACACACAATCGTATGTGTATACATATAAACGTAGGTATGCACCGAGGTGAACTTTCACCGCAATTAAACTAAAAGCGCAATTTCTATCGCGACTGCGTTCTCTCGTACCCGAGGTTAATAGCTCCGTGCAGCATGAGGTCGTGCTCCGATGATGCTGCGATGGAACGCGAAATTTCGCTCGCGGTGGCGAACCGGAATCGGTTCGGCTTCTTCTTTTTCTTCTTCTTCTTCTTACTACCGATCGTCTTGTCAGACAGGAATATACTATTCTCTCTTCTACTTTAAATAATATCTGATAATTAAACTGGTATTATATGTTCTTTCTTATTCTGTTTCTTTTGCGAATATACTCAAATGAAATAAGTCTAAAGAAAATGGTAGTTTACAAAAAAAAAAAAAAAAAACAATGTAAAATATTGTTTAATGTTGAAATATGTGAAAAAAATCTAATTGATATTAGTACAAAATATAATAGAAATAATGTAAGACGATATAGACAACGCGACACGATTTTAGTCTTTCGAAAAAGAGTTAAGATTTATGCACGGATGTGCATTCGCTGGCAATGGCGAATCGTGCAACGTGCTCGATAAAGAGAAAGAGAGGGGGGAAAAAGAAAGAGAGAGAAAAGACCAGCCATCATCATTACCCTGATCCACATCTACATTGTCATTAGAGGTAGGCCGCGACGAGTTTGCTTCGTCGAATCGGCCAATACGATACCACCACCACCACCACCATCGGTTCGCGCCGCTGGTACTTCGTGCATATCCACCATCTGCCGCTGTCGTGTCGATCCAAGAGGATCGAGAGGATTTATATATACATATATATATATATACGATGAGGAAAGAGTAAAGGGGGAAGAAAGGAAGAAGCCGAGACGAAGTAGGAAGGGGTGGAGGGGTCCTTCTTTTACTCTCCTCGAAGGTATAACGTCGCCTTAGGGCTGCTTCTCCCGCCCCCCCCTTCACCAGCCCTTCTTTCCTCCTCTGCACTTTTCCTTCAAGTTTCTTCTTCGATCACAGTGATTACGTCGCGTCGATGCGATCCGGTGCACTAACACACTCTTACAGGGTACATATCTTCATGTAACGTCGTCGCTTCTTCCGTTCGCTCGCTCGCGTTTTACCTTATTTCTTTATCTCTCGTTCTTTTTTTCTTTTTTTTTTTTTTTTTGATATATCTTCTTACGTCGAAGACAATTTCACGCGTCGACGCATTAGTGACATATTCTATCCTCCTCCTCCCCCCCTAACTCACCCCATCTCGATTTGCATTGAACCGATCTGATAGACACTTCGATTCGATCGCAGGTGCAAAACATTTCTTCTTCTAAATCTTTGCACTCGAGGGCTCTGCTAAGGAAGACAATAAAAAAGAAATAAAAACTGAAAAAAAATTCAATTCAATCTACAACACATATCAACTATGATATATCTTTTAATCACACATATGTCATTTATTTATAATACGTGAATATGATTGATTTTTTCTATTGAAATTGTTTTGTCAGTTGTTCGTAATATATGAAATGAAAAATATAACTTCGAATGCAAAGAGCTAAGTGTGTTTTTATTACTCTAACAATTTTATCTAGAAAAAATATCTAATTAACAATAGAACAAATTACCAAACAGTACAGTTAGTTGTATTTTTTGTTTATTATTTAAGTAACAGTTCTATGTACAAACATTAAGTTTGAATCATCAAGTTGGTATTTTATCCGTGCCTTGTCGTAGACAACAACAGTCCGGATTGAGCAATTACGCGATGATAATTAGGGCAAAACCTTTATATATCTTTAAATTGCGAGAAGTAAAATAAATAAGAAGGGTGTAGGAGAAGGAGAAGAAGGGGGAGGAGGAGGAGGAGGAGGAGGAAGACTATGACGGTGGCGGCACGGTGGCGGCCACGAAGAAATAGAGAAAGAGATCGAATGAGAGAGAGAGAGAGAGAGAGAAAGAGAGGCGTAGAAGGTCCACAGACAATGGGACCCTTCGAGAAACAATAGGAGTTCCGTAGTCGGTGCAGAGCGCACGGTTCAACGCTATAAACAATACCGCAGTGGGGCCTCGGCTGATAGGGTCAAGAGGTCAGCCCCTGTGGGAGCTCATGATTCTCTTTACTCCTCTTCATTCCACCTTTCCTTCTTAGGTTACTTCTTTCCACCTCCTACTAACATCCACGTCACTTTTCTTACCTTTTACTCTTCACCTTTATTCTTTTTCTTTTTTCTCTGCTTTTTTAATTGGATTTCATTTTATTCAATTGAAAATAAACAAAGATTATTTAATACTTAATTTTTGATACAATTCAAATACTTGAATTGAATGAATAATAAAAGTATTAGTATTGTTGTATAAATATTATAATCTTTCGAATGATTCAATTTAAAATTTAAATTTATTATTTTAATATTAGATAGTATAACTTTCTTTTTATTAAATAAGATTGTTATATATATATATATATATATATATTTATTTTATATTTATAATATACTTATATATCTATAGTACTTATATCTATATAAGTATTATTATAAATACATATTTTCAAATTTGTTTTATTTTTATCTTAAATTTTTTTTTTTATAAATTTATTTTATATTATACAAGTTGTTAATATTAAATAATTTTATTATATTATATTATATATTATTATAAATACATATATTGAAATTTGTTTTATTTTTTGTTTTGTACATAAGAAGTAATTTAAATATATATGTATATATACATCCCCCTAAGGTTTATTCGCTCAAGGTAACATCAATTTTCGTAAAAGAAGAAAAAGAAAGAAAAAATAATCGGCAAGAGCAAGATCCTAGGCAAAAGGCAAAGGCGTATTCGCAATGGCGGTAGCGTGTAAACCGCAAATCTGCTCGAGATCCTTTCCTACGATACGATATCCATGCTCGAGTTCACCGGCATGCTTTTAAGGTCGAAAGTCGTAGAAACGTAAATAAATTCTCTCTCTCTCTCTCTCTCTCTCTTTCTTTTTCTCTCTCTTTTTTGTCGTTCTCTTTATCGTTCTCTCTTACTCGGTTGCTCGATAGGAAACACCTTCTCAGCGAATTCCTACTTCGTTACGTGCTCCAGCCCTCTTACGATTTCAAACGGTTGAGATGAAAGTATGTAACATGAGTGTTGTGCACGCATTTTTTCTTTTTTTTTTTACTTTTTTCTCTATTAAAATAGCATAAATATATTCTTAAAACAATTTCCAAGACAATAAGTCTATTATGAAAAATTCGTATTGCGAACGAGTATTGTTCAACAATTGCAGAAACCAATAAACCTCGTGTATTTTGTCGTAAAACTTTATACAACGTTTTCTCATTTTAATCTACGATATTATACAACACACGTGTATACATACATATACATATAAGAGATCAAATTATAATATATAGTTTGTTAAAAGTCTAGAATATTGAGTTGGTAACTAAATCATTGCTGATTATAAAAGCCCACCTGTCGACAAATATTTCAATGTAAATTCTAGAGTTTTCATCTAGGTGATTTGAAAAATTTGAACATCTTTGGTAAAAAAAAAAAGGAAAGATTTGCTCGGCAAATGTTCAAAGAAGAATACGAAGAAAAATAAGAAAAATAAGAAGCTAGGTTATACACGATCACACAGAGAGATGACGTTATATGGGATAGAATATATGGCGAGTGGCGATCTCATATCTATTTATCTTTTCCACGCAGCATCGCTGAGCAAGGGGCTCGATCCTTGCTAAGTAACCACGAGCACAGCACCAAGACAAAAGAAAGATTTTGCGGAGTGGTTTCGATAGATAGCAAGGAGCGCGAGGTCAACTTCTCATTCTCTATCTCTTTCTCTCTCTCTCTCACTCTTTCTCTTCTTCTTTCCCCATGTCCTCCTCGTCATGGGATTAAATGACTTGGGTTGGAAACGTGTGTGTTGGGATCGTCCGAGTAAAGGCCGAGGACCGATAAGAAAACCAGAAGAGTTCGGTCTGGAGCAACCTCGAAGAGAAGTCAGTCTCCGCCGAGTCATTCTCTTGTAATTATACTTACCGCGAGGCCAATAGGGGGTCCTTCGTATCGACAATTAGGGCATTTCGGCTTCCCATTTAAGAAGTAGAGCCACCCCCTCCCCTTTCACCTTCTCCTCCTCCTCCTGCTCTTCTTTTTCTTTTTTTATTCGTCTTCGTTTCTCTTACTCAACCCTTTCCTTCTTTCTCTCTATCTTTCTCTCTCTCGCTCTCTCTTTTTTACTATCCTCGATTGATTCGGATAAGCTTTGCAGCCTTTTCTTCATTATCTTCTTACCATCGTCGTCCCTGGGGGCTTCTCAAGAGGCGGCACACCCTCTCTTCCTCTTCTTCTTCTTTTACGACCTTAAAAAATTATTGTTTATCGCGCACCTCGAACTCAGCCTTCGGACAACACTTGGAGACGGCCAAGATACACGCGTTCTTGTTCAATGGAATCGATCGATCGATCTATCGATTCTTATCGATTCACTACGCATCTATATTGTTGCTCTTATCGCAAGTATTTCGACCTTTAAATTTAGGTTGCTACTATTTCTTATTTCACACATTCATATTTTATCGATGTAAAATAAACTTGGAATATTTTTTGCTTTTTTTTTTTATTTAAATACAACAGCTGTGTGTCTTCTTGTAATATTTTTGTTGTTTTTAAATTTGTTCCAATGATGATCAAGTATCACAGTTGAAAGAAATTTATATGGGGGAGTTGATGATAATTGAATGGAAAATATTAGTTAGGAATGAAATAGGTTGGCCAATTGAAAATTGCTGAATCTTTGTAGACGCGTTCCTCGCAATTATCACAGCACCCGCTCTGTGATCGTAATTACAATACGCGTTTCACTATCAACGCTCCCAATCGCGAATGCATTATTCATAACGCAGAAATAACAGTCGGCGTTCCTGCTGGTTGGTAAAGAGAGAAAAAGAGAGAGAGAGAGAAAGAGAACTGGTACGCGAACTCGATTTTCTTCGACGAGGACCACGAGTATCTATCTGCATGCGTTAGGCTCGTAATTTCTTTGTCGGAAGGACAATCGATCAGTAGTAGTAGTTGTAGTAGTAGTAGTAGTAGTAGTAGTAGTAGTCCTCGGTCGCTGTCGTCTTTCTTACGATCGTATTCTTGAATACCGAAGAAGGATAACAAAGCAAGATCGTAAGTAGCTCTAATAGCCTACTCTCGACAAATGGCCCAAGGTTTCATTTGCATTCACGTTTGGAGAAACCTTCCTCTCCATTCCCCTTTACCCACTCACCCACCCATTAATCGTGGTTCGATCAATCTTTGACATAAAGATAAGTTTCTTATCTAAATGCTAGGGTCGTTAGTCATTTTATATTATAATCATCATTTTTATAAGATCTAACATGTAGATTCGTTAAATACTATCCGACAAAGTTTTCATTCACTAACCATAATTAACGATTGTTTATGAATGTTTTATGACAAGTCTTTTCATTTTTTTTTTTTTTTATTGTCTTTTTGATAGGCCAAGATTATCGGTCATGGCTGTTCGTTGACATAGGTGTCGTCGATCGATAATAGAAAAAGAAAGAAAAATATCTACATATACATATACATATACATATACATATATATATATATAAGCGAACGATATTCCGTTGTAAGGATCGATGATACCTTCGGGCTATGTCGGCAAGCAAGGAGAGACAAGAAGACACGCCTGGTGTGCGAGGACGCGGAACGACTTACAGGTTCGTCACGGAATTCTCTCGTTCTGTCTCTCTGAGAGACACCATTTCTCTTGACCACGATGTGATCTTGATCTGGTGTTACTTGCCTGTGCACAAGCAACAAAAGAGAGTTAAAAGAAAGAAAATTCGAAAAGAAAATGAGGAGGTAAGGTTAAAGAAATAGCCATGTTGTTGTATCGAAGCAAACGCCTCGTTGATTCGTTCGTAGGTTTTATGTATCTCAACCAATCTTGATATTTTTCAACGTATTACCCCGTAAACTTTTCGTTATACTTCTCCCCTCCCTCCACCACCTCCCCCACGCCCCGCCATTTTACAGTTACCATACTTATATCGAGAGATAATCGATTTGGTCAAAGCCAACGGCAAACTTCCACCTATCACCCCCTTAAGGCACAATTCAAAGATCCATAAAATCCTTGTAACTGCCATAAATTGGCAATGAAACGCGATCGATCGATTGATTTATCATCTATCGATATTTTCTTTTTTCCCCTTTTTCTTTTCCTTCCTTATTATCTTTCTGCTTCATCTTATCCTTATTCTTCTTTCTGTCCTCTCATTTCGAAACAAGAAATTTTATACCACATCGTCGATCGAAGAATGTAGATTACAAAGTCGCCGTGAGAGTGAGTATAGTAGTATACCCTTTTACATATATCATGTGTGTACCTAACGTAATCCACACGTGTATTAATATTCATAACGAAAACGTCGAGACGAAGACGACGAAGACGACGAAGACGACGAGGACGCACGCTTCTATACATACGAATTAGCTATAACCGATCGCAAATTATGGTAGCGAGTAAGCAAGCAAGCAAGCAAGCAAGCGATTGAATTTATCAAACAGGTGAAGGTAGGGGGAGTCTTTAGTGTCTACAATTCAGCAACTAAATTCTTCTTATTAAATACCGCCATATTACTTAATAATTATGTCCTATCTTTGAAAGAATATTTTTACTTGAATATCAATGAATAAAATATTCAAATATTTTGTTTTATATATCTTCAATTGCTTCATAGTTATTATTATAATCTCTTGTCATTGTGATAATAGACTTGAGATGGTTCTCGGGAAAGAAATCTCCATTCGATAATAATCAAACTGACCGGTCTGACCTCCATCTCTTGTACTCTTTTTTTTTCTTCCCTCTCTCTTTCTCTCTCTTTCGATTAGCGACGGTAGCGATAGAGATCGGTCCTCGTTGGCTCATCATAATCATCTTTCTTTACTGAATCATTTGTATCCTATACTTCGAGATATCGATACAAGTAGTAGGGAGTAATCTGTACAATATATTTCTCGTGTATAAAACGTTTGACAAAGAGAGAGAGAGAGAGAGAGAGAGAGAGAGAGAAAGAAAGATAGAAGATATTCATCGATGAAGACTCTGACTAGCTTCTTACGATAAAGGAAGGAAAGAAGTGAAGAAGAAGGAGAAGTGGGAGGGGGGAGGGAAGAGTAGGAGGAAAAGGGTTTATAAAAGGGAGTCGTCGTCTCCTCCTTCTCCTTCTCCTCCTTCTCCTCATACTCATACTCATACTCATACTCTCGGATCTTTTCATCGAAGGTGCTGGCATTCCTGCACGTCATCGTGTCCGCCCAGTGGCTCGGCCGAATCGCGGGGGACCCCTTATATAATTAACCATTAAATTATAAGTTTGGCTATCGAACCGCCGGCGAAGCTCAGCGCCCGACTAGAAGCAATTACTTGCCTCCCGAAGTGAGAGAGAGAGAGAGAATGAAAAAGAGAGAAGGGGGCAAGTCGACAGCAACAACGGGCCTGAATATAAAATGAAAAGACGAAGGATAGCAGTGAAAAAAAGAATAAAAAATGAAAGAATGAATGCGTGAGAGAGAGAGAGAGAGAGAGAGAGAGTTAGCAGCAGTGTGTGCTACCTTACTTCGAGAACAGAATTACTATCAGGCCCAATGGGTCCGCTACTCTTGGGCTGTAATGATCAGAGGCGGGACGTTTTACCTTTTTAATCGACATTAATCGCACCGGGGGCTCTCTTTTTTTTATCTCTTTCTATCTTTTTATCATATATATATATATATATATTTTATATTTTGAAAGTAGCCTAAACTCTATTTTCCAAAAAAAAGTAGAGTTAGCTACTGTAATAATTACATTTTTATATGATTTTTTTTTTCATTCCAAAAAGCAATTTGTTATTAATATATAAATATATTTATAATATATATTTAAATTATTATTATTATTATTATTATTATTATTATTATTATTATATATATTAAATATATACTTAATATTAAAATATATTTATAATAAATTAATATATTTAAAAGTTATAAAGATTTTGTAACACGTTAAATTTGCAGATTAATTAAGTAATGAAAAAGTATATTTTGAATAGTAGTCTATAGGACAACTATATTAGGTCGATTATTAAATAATATATAATTAAATAATTACATAAGAATGAAAAAAAAAAATACTCAAATTAGAACGTTTTAATCTAAAATTCTATTGATTAGATCAATTATATTTCAGTTATACACATGCGTAACATTCGAAAAGTCATATAAACAATATTCAATATAAGAACTTTCACAAAAGACAACGTGCCAGTCTGAAGGTGAATTTCGAAGAGGACGGTACGCCGATCATATACTTAGTGTTTTTAAAGCACAATACACGTTTCTTTCGATTAATTAACAATTATTTTAATATTCTAATACACTTTACATACATTACAGGACAATTTAACCCTCATAGTCATCATTTGTGCACAGGTACGATAAAATAATATTGTACATTCGCATTTCGAATTATTCGCAATAAAATTTAATTCGATTTATCTACGTGTAGATATCGATCGTATGTAACTTTAGAAATATTTTTGGAATAGTGATAAGGAGAAAGCGGAAGTATCGACTACTTTTCGTCGATTCTTTTAAAACATCGAAGACTCGTACTCTTCGTCGTGTTTCAAAGTGTTTTTAAAGACCACACACGGCGCAATCTCGATACCTCTTAAACCACCTATCACCATTCTTTTCTCTTTCTCTCTCTCTCTCTCTCTCTCTCTCTCTCTTACTCTTTCCAGCCTGTTCGGGCCTTACATCGTCGGTAAAGCATGTCAGTACCAAAGGCGCAGAGCTTTGTCGCCATACGATCTCCTGACTCAAGATACAAACGACCTTTTCTTCGACGGCTAATCCCGATTTAATGTTGCACTCCCTCCTCCACCTCCACCTCCACCTCCTCCTCCTCATTTCTTTTTCCTTTTTTTTTTTTTTTTATACACGTCTCCCGACCACAGGAAATATCCTTTCGATGATTCTACCACAACGGGGTTTATCGTTAAACTCAAAAATTCAACAACTGTGTAAAACAAAATAAACGAACACTCCTATCCCTTTCAAAACCTCCTCATCTTCATTCTCATAGAAATTATTTTTAATAACATTAACTACTAGGTATATTATTTAAATACGTATGTCCTAAGTATGGATGCGTTCTTTCACGTATATGTAATTTTAAATATGTTCATGTTAGGGGATCATAATGGTCAATTTAACTCAACTCAACTCAAGTCAACTCAACGGCCGTAGAAAACGCGTAAAGTTTCTAAGCTCCTTTTCTTCCGTGACTCTCTCTCTCTCTCTCTCTCTCTCTCTCTCTCTCTCTCTGTACTATGACGAACATTAATTTGCGGTGTCGTTTAATGATTATAATTAGGCGTAACGTTTGACGCACCGTTGTGTTTCCTGCCACTGGCGACACGCGCTTCTTTCTTGGGAAAACTGCAACATGCTTTCATACGACACTAATGATTTTAACCGTGTCGCGTGTACTAACGTTAATCCTTTTAACGAATCCTTCGAGAATTCAACTTCGGACTCTTTAATAAATTCATTAAACATTTTCTTTATCTTTTTCTTTTTTTTTCTTGATAATTGTAATTACACGTAACGTATCTCTTTAATTAATTAGAAATAATTTAATAATTGTAACTTTTTTGTTTTTTTTTTGTAAGTAGATTAAAAAGAATAAGAAATAATAAATAAATCGAAAGAAAATTTCCTTTTGCAATATAATATACAGTGATTTATTTTAAACAATAATGAATTTTCCACAGAGTTTCCCTAATACGTAAAAAAGAAAAAAAAAAGAAAAAAAGAAGGAAAAAAAACATTCTTTCCAATGGAATTCTTAGAACGTTAGTTACGTATTATCGAACGTAAATCGTATCACCGTGTGCAATTATATTCAAACAAGAGACTCAAGCGATCCTGGAAAATTCCTTTTTGGTATTAAAAGATTACCGAGATCTCTTTCATTATCCTCGTAGTGGAATTCGTTCGAGAATTTCTAACGTGCTTTTGAATTTTTAACTTTAATCACCGAGCAAATAATTCGATAGAATATTATAAGAATTGTTTAATACGATTTTTTTTTTTTTAATTTTTTTTTTTTTAGTTATTTTTCTTTTTTTCCTTAATGCGAAAATTACGTTAAGGTTAAATAACAACATGAAGTATTCGTATTCTTAAGAATCGTGAATAGTAGATATTTGTTGAAATGTGTTTTTTACACATTAATTTTATTTATACATCATTCACGTGTAAAATCTTTGATCCTGAACGATCAAATCAATTTCGTTTCTTTCGAATAATAATATGCAACTAATTTAAAAAATAAAAAAAAAATCGTGTTTTTTTCTTAAGGTTAATCGATTCAACTAATAATAATATGTATTGGCAAGATCATTATTCTTTTTATTACTATTGGGTGAGCATAATATTACCGGTTGTAACGGTATCAATACGGATCGTCATTAATATGCCAAAAGATAGAAGTATAATGCACCGATATAAATCTATACATATATATATATACTTTTTAACGATGATTCCAATACATTAACGTCAAAGATTTTGTTGTTAAATTGTTCAAGACGTTAACGATTAAGAGGATCTATCGAATGATTCGAATAATCGTTGTACGATTTGTAATCGTACGATCCGATCCGATCCGATCGATACGATACGTGCATGTAAATTTCCCCAAGTTAAATTATAGTTCAGTTAGGTATACTAAATCGTTAAATGTAAAAAAAAAAAAAAAGAGAAAGAGAAAAAAGAGATAGATAAAAAAAAAAAAGATCTGAAACGTAGTTATCTATAACAATTTTATTAAAATATACATATACATATACATATATACGTGTAGAAAAAGGAAAGAATGATTTTAACACTAATTCGCATAAACTCATAGACCCATTATGTTTTCCTTTCCATTAATTCCACAATGTGTGCTACGTTCGGTAAGGTAATGGAGAAAATAAACGTTCGATCGTTCGCATTTGTCGTGTAGATAATTAGCCATAAATCGTCTAGTGTATTCGTTCGTTTATTCGATCGAAAGAGAAAGAGAAAGAGAAAGAAAAAGAGATTTACATGGTAACTCGCCATGATCTCACATTTTATAGTCCCCTCATCTGGGTTTATTGCATCAATGAAAACAAGTGTCGTGGTTTGAGTATATATGTGCGTCGATAGTTTAATATTGTTTATTCTACAAGCGTGACGAGACAGCAACGAATTTGCAAGATTATAAGAGGGTGCAGCCCTGTTATTTATCCAGGAACTCTGCGATCTTAGCATATGTTGTTCTAGGTATGTAAATATATGCTTGCTTGGTTACTTGCTTACTCTTGCTTACTTTACTTACTTACTTTTAGCTTAGGTTATTTCCGTTGGTCCATATTAGAATTTGTAACCGGATCGTATGTGTGACAGGAGACACGCGCTAATAAAACTTTAAAGATAGGAATGCGACTGGATTATCAATCCTTTTTCATCCGCGTATCGACATTTGGTAGTGCTGGTGGTGGTGCTGGTGCTGGTGGTGGCTATACGTTAGAATTTTTTTCAAATTCTTTCAAGTAGTATTATCATTATTATTATTATTATTATTTTTAGAGTTATAAAATATGTTTGCGTTACGATTTATTATCAAAAGGGGGGAATTTATTATCTCGTCCTTTAGATTCTGATATCTGGAACGAGTATTTCAATGAAATAATACGTTCATTTTAGTAGTTAACTTGTACATGAAATAAAAATCAATTTTTAATAATAATAATAATAATAATAATAATAATAATAATAATAATAATAAGGGTTAAACTAAAGAGGATAGAAATATTTATCTGAAAGAATAAAAAGAAGAAAATGAAGAAGAAGAAGAAGAAGACTATCAGCGAAGGGATAGTCAAACACGATCTTCCGCGTGTTGGGGTCGCGTACTCGCTTTCGAGCTGAGTTGTAAATTCGTGAAGAGGGGCCCTTGGTTGCGTGCCCTTTATAGGCAAAGGGGAAGAGTCGGAGGCTCTTAAGGGACCAACGTTGAAGTTTTAAGGTCCGCGCCGAGCAAGCCGGATCGTGGACATGATTGCATTTGCATTATACACGCCGTGGCAAGCACGTAGATTTATCTGCCCCTGGGGTTTATTTATCTGGAGTTATAGCAAACACTGACCCGGCCCGAAGTTAGCCAATAACGTATGGTAATGGAGGGCTTCGATTGACTTTTTTCCCCTCTCTCTTACTCTCTTTCTTTCTCTTTCTGTCTTTCTCTTTCTGTCTTTCACTTTGCATCTTTTCATCACACAGCTTCTTTCATTTTCTTCTCTACTAATTATTTGTGTTTTTTTTATTTTTTGACCAAACCAAGTGAACTTTGATCTTTTTGAACCTTTGATCCTATCAGATTTTTCGATTTTCTTTTTTTTTTAATTCACCACCGATATATCTCGATTAATTAATTCGAGACCACGACTTTTCTCCAACACGGTTCTTAGGAGTCATTTCTTTTCTTTTTTTTTTTTTTTATTATATTGCCAATTTTTGTTTTTTTCTATGATTTGAAGAAACTATTTATACAAAAAAAAAAAAAAGAAAACATTACTCAAAATAATTGATAATAGCTGCAGTATGATTGTCACACACGATGTGCGGATGATTAATAAAATTTGATTTAGTTGTGAAATTTACGTGTGTAGAAATTTGCTGAGTTTTCATGGTATGTCATGAAATTGTTTGAGAAAAATTCATGATCTCATTTTAACGATTTCAATCGATTTTATTTGATTTCGTTCCATTTCATTCGCAAAACCAGCTGTTGCTCGGAATTATCGCGTTTCTTTAACACGGCCGTGCGATTTTATCGAAATTATCCAAAGTCACGTAGAAGGCCGATCGGCACGAACGGGCGTGCGCTTGCTGCTTACTCGCTTGCACACTCGCGAACGATGATATCGGAATAATAGCCCTCATGGAAAAAAAAGTATTTAATTAAAATTGCATCCCGTTTCTCTCCCTCTATTACGCTTTTTCTTTGAAACGCGTCAAGTTTTTATCTTTTACATTTTTTGTTGTCTTTTTTTTTTTTTTTTTTTTTTTTTTTAATTTTCTCTCTTTTTCATTTCATTTCATTTCATTTCATTTTTTTTTTTCTTTCTCTATAAAGCCCCTAAGGGATAAGAAGAAATGAAGTGAACGAAGAGGTGATGATTCCAGAAACTATCGAACGTTGGAGAAATCAGGTTTTTCATGTTGTCGATGGCGATTGACGATGATGTTCGTGAACTGAATATTAACTTTATAATACTGTAAGAGAAATTTGTTCTCTCTTATGGTTAGTTTTTAAAATCTTTTTTTTTTCTTTATTTTTTATTTTTACATGCACTCACAATAATAAATAATATAATTTGTATAAATGGAATAAAAATAAATTTTGTGAAGGGGTTAGTTGCATAATTCTTTTATGATACAGTATGCTAACAAAAAACTAAATACATATATGTATTACTTAAATTATATATATATATATTATATATATAAATATATATTATAATATTTAATTATATAATAATTATACAATAAAATATATATTATATAATAATATTATTATATTATATAAATTATTACATATATTATATATTAAATAATTAAATAAATATTCTATATATATATATATATATATAGTTAAAAAAAGTTAAATCTTCCTGAAAGTATCCATAAAAATAAAATAAAATAAAATATTTTATTAAATGATGACAAATTCTTGACAATAATTTAATTAAATGAATATTCCGATGACATTGAAATAAATTAATAATAAAATAAATAAAATATAATTCTCATAAAGTAAAGCAAAATGACAATCGTAGATAAATTCTTGGATATGATTATTAAAGACGATCTTAAAAATGATGACGACCAAAAAGGTGCGATTAGCTCGAGCGAACACATGGGGCAACGAAGCAACCAACCAACCAACCAACCGGTGGCTCATCGGTGGGCTTTATTATCCGCGAAATGGGCGATTCTCGTTGGCGAGAAAAGGGCAGCTGTCTCATTAGTTGCTCGCCTGCCGGTTTCTCGCACGGTTGGAGATCGATGCCGCCAACCGCGAGAGAATCATTTCTATTTTCTCTTTTTATCATTGATTTCGTGTCTCGTGTAACGAAACGTGAAGAACTTGAAAGATTGATATATACCACTTGTATTAAAAAAAAAAAAAAAAAAAAAGAAAACAAAAAAATGAAGTAAAAATAAAAAAAAAAAAAGAAATTTCTCTAACGATCATCGTGACACGTTTTTCGTCTAAGAATATCGTAAATGTCCCTTTTCAAATTGATCTATCTTTAAGATAGATCGATAGATCCTTGTCTTCAATTCGATATCACACGAAGAAATCTTGAATAAATTAAAGAAGAAACTTTAAACGGTATCACGATTAAAAGTCAAACTTATGTTAGTGTAAGAGTGTGACGTTTATCTTCTCAGTTCTCTGATTTCATTTTCATTGATCGTGATGTGTGTGTGTGTGTTTTTTTTTTCTTCTTATTTTTATTCGTATATTTATTATTTTATTGAAATTCATTAAAAGTTATTAGATTGGCAAGAAAGTAATTTCGGCTTGCATCAATGTTTGTTTCATTATTCTTTTGTTAATGTTAGAATTTTGTTCTTTTGAGGTTTGGTAGTTGACACTTTTTAGGTTGCTGTAGAAACAAATTCTGGGTAATATTGTTTACAACTGTTAGTTTAGAAACAATTGAATTTTATTTCATATTAAACAAGCCAAAATTACTTTCTTGCCAATTCAATATTTCTCGTTCGATTAAATTCAAAAAAGAAAAGGTTTTTGAACAAATTTATTAACTAGTTTCAAGATATGTTTGTTCAATTTATTTTTCATAATTGTTATTTAACGTATTACTATTCTATTATAAAATAATGTTTCTTTTATTAAATGACTTATGTGTTGTTAGAGTTAGATATTATTTGAAAGTATAATCTATGTGTGTATCGGTGTTACGAAGTATTATATTATTACAACCAACGTAAGATCTAATGAAATATAAATTACGATAATAATAAATTCCAACATATCAATTCTTACGTTTGAATATCTTTTGCATAACAAGTTAATAGTTGTTAAAGGAAAAGAGTAATCTTTTATCAAAACATATTATATATTGTATGTATATATCATAACGTTAAATTAGAATTAAGTTGAAATCTATATGAAATAAATCTCATTATTTATTTCTAAGAATAAAGTATATTTGTTACGGTATGTTAAACACGAGTAAGTAAGAATGCATTTTGCAGATATTTAAATGAACTTTCGAATAATAATCGAAGTCATTATAATAAATTGATCATCTTAAATGTAAATCTTTCTTTTTCTTTTACAAATAGTAATTATTTTATATTGTAAAATATAATAATAGTATATTTTATATTTTGTATTATTTTAATGATCGTAAAATACAGAAAGGTTTCTCAAATTTGCCAAATTTCTGTACGTGAACAAAATATTTTCACGAAACTAAAGAATATATATTATTTATTATATACATACGAATATAATTATATTATATACCAAAAAAACAAAGTTAAATATTCATACAAATATTCTCATTTTTCTACAAACTTCAAAATCTCATTACGTAACCCCATATGAGATTAGTCAAACACTTGGACCCTAATAAACAGATTCATACTTATCAACATATGTAACAAATATAAATATAAATGAAGAACAAGTAAAGAAAGGAAAAGGTGTATAAAAAGAAAGTGAATAAGTGACACATGTGTTAGAGACATAAAAGGTTCGTTCAGACGTTCACGTGATGGCTACTCTCTCATAGTATAAATGACGTAACCGATTCGCTCCCACATATGTCTAACATCAAGCAAGCAAAAGAGAAAGACAGAGAGAAAGACAGAAAGAAAGAGAGAGAGAGAGAGAGAACCAGGTAGAAATGAATACATAAACTCAACCTTTCCAATCTTCTACGTGTATATGGTTTACAGTAACGTTACTATATAATACTTACGAGATACGTATACATGCAAAGGTATAAGGTAAAGTAAAGTAAGGTAAGGTAAGGTAAGGTAAGGTAAGGTAAGGTAAGGTAAGGTAAGGTAAGCTACCGAAGTGAGATATTAACTGTCCAATCGGTATCGGTGGTTCACGCTAGATCGAACTTGAGCGTTTACACGCGTCGATCTCTCGGCCTTCTAGATCAAACGTTACTTTAGATTTTATCCAAAGATCTTTGCTATATACGCCCACGATACTCTTACTCGTTTGACTACTCTTTTTTCCCTATTTCTTTTGCGATAACCTCGAAAGGAAATGATCCAATTTCTTTTTTTGTCTTATACATAACTTTTACACACATTTATAAACCATACTTTTGTGTGTGTGTGTGTGTTTTTTTTTGTTTTGTTCTTAACGTAATTTGTGACGAATTAGCATTTAAATCGGTTGACTTGGGATAAAAATTCGAAAAATAACTCGTTAAAATTGTATACGTATTATATTATGTGTACGTGTGTGTGTGTGTGTGCATGTATTTTTGTCAATTTGATAGATTAATAGTTTATAAATTAATATTCAAGAGGTTTTTTTTTTTCCTTCTTCTTTCAAGATAACATTATTCGTCAGGTGTACTTAAATGTCTGTTGGATTATTAATATTGTATACTTTCTATTAGTAGTAGGATAAGTATAATCAAAAAGCGATTTGTCAATGTCTGTATAAAACGTTGACCCGTTTAATCGAAAGTTAACCTTCCTTTCCAACTAAACTCTGTTATTCGTAAAATGCAATTTGAGGATGCAACGATGATTAAATATTTCAATAACCATTTTCAAATGATTTACTGGGTCTTATTATATAAATGAAAGAAAAAAAGAAGAAGAAAAATGTTTCCACATTGTTAAGCATTCGATTAAATTAATAAAAAATATCGTGTGGGCAGATCACACGTGTTAGAAGTGAAACCTTCGAAAAACTAAGTTTCGAGAGAAAGAGACGACTGCAGAATATCAGGAGTAGGATAATTGTTGGGCTTATTTGTTATAATATTATTATTATATTATTGTTATCACATTCAAAAATTATTATACGTTTTATTGAAAACATATATAAATAGATAACATATTACACAGCAAGCAAGTTCTCAATTCAAAGAAATGAGACGAGTTGCTTCTGGTAACTAAAAAATGCATGGTAACTAAACACCTCTGATAGTGTAGTAAACACCTCTATAGTAAGGTTTTTTCCGAAAAGTAGTGAGGTTTTTTCCGAAAAGTAGTGAGTCCGTAGAGTCTCGTCGGATAAGTCCGTAGGGTCTCGTCGGATAAGTCCGTATGTAATATGTGTGTTTACGCTTTGTAGTATGCAGTCGCACTCAAACACACACATATACAACCAGTAGCGATAACTAGGAAGCATAGCATAAAGAGGAGACCGAGAATAGGAAAAACTGTATAGCTATATTCCGTCTAATTCCCTCGCAGTCTAAATCCTATGTTTGTCTCTTTTTCTCTCATTATTTAGTATGGCARHCGTTTCATARCTTCGTTACATARCTCCGTTTCCGTTTATTTACTTTTCAGATCACTCCCATTCTAAAGAAGATTTCACTTCAAAAAAAGATGAGAAATAATTAAATTGATAAGTGTTGATAAGATTTTAATCGACACATAATTGACGTAAGCTAAAATCATTTTTTGTTTTTTGTTTTTTTGTTTTTGTTTTTGTCAAGAAGAGTACGAATAAATTAACAGGTATCAAACTAAATCGATTTTCAGCTTGAGCACGATAACGAAAGGATAATATAGCTGACACGTTGTTACGATGTCGTGGAGTTTGCCCCATGACATTTTCCATGGCGTGGCGCCCACCACCACCCACGACAGTAAATGTCACTCTCTGAAAAGGAACGTGATCGATGCCCTCTCGTTTCGTTCGTTTTAACCTAGGTCCTTATAAAGTTTCTATATGGGAAGTTTTCAACGAGTAGAGAAGAGTAATCGTTAAAAGAGAAACGAGGAAGAGAAAGAGAGTAAAAGAGAGAGAGAGAGAGAGAGAGAGAAAGGAAAGATCTTGCAACGTGCGAAATATGTCCGATGGTGTTCTCTCTCTCTCTCGTACCGATTTTACATCGACGTAATCCAAGCTTTTTAAGAACCATTCTCCCTTTCAATCTGCCGTTTAATGAAACACGTGACGTCTCTAAACCTTGTATTAATTATACTTCAGATCGTTTCAACGATTGCATTCTAAATAAGGGAAGAATAAAAAGTGAAATTAATCAAGTAATAGTACTAGTTACTTTTTCATTCATTAAATTTATCGATTTAGATATTTAATATTTAACATAGTCACATTAAAAAGTGGTATTTTTAAACACGGAAATATATATGAACCTTTCTAAAAATAATAACGATGGTCCTTTCTTTTATTTATTTATTTTTTTTTTTTTGTTAATTCTTACCACCAAGAGTGAAATATCTTTGTGTATCTTATTGAATACGTAGGATGAATAAAAATGTCTCAAGCTTAGGAATGGAGTATTAAAGGAAAAGAAAAAAAAAAAGCAATAAAAAAGGAAAATATTTTTATCGGTAAAGACAAATTTCACAAAGGCCAAGCACACGCACACACACACACACACTATAAGAGAGTAGATATAGTATTCTCGGAGTCTCGTAACGTCTCAATTCCAGGCTTGGGCACGTTCGATTTGCCCCGTTGCACCTTTTAAAATGCTCTGCCAGGTCCGATGCCGGTCGCAACTGGACAGCCAACATTTGCATAATCTTAAAAGGCATCTGGAAAGCACGCGCTGCGTTTTATACGTACGAATATGCCGATGACTTTGCGATAACGGTCAGAACGGTGGGATCAGGGGGAAATGCGGGGGGGGGCGATGGGAGGCGGGGGGGCGTACAGGAAGGGGACGAGGTAAAAAAGACAGGAATCATTCGTTCGGATTCGTTCGACGAACGAATCCGAACGAATGTACGACCTGACTGTAAAAGAAAATTTCGATGCTAACGCGACAAAATAATGACGTAGCTTGTCGCCCCCTGTGGGAAGAGAAAGTCAAAGGATTTCTAAGATGGCGATAACCTTTTTATCGATACTTCCTAGTCTTTAACTTTGATCTAAGAAATATCTTATAAATAATACGTTTCTCATACTATGACTAATAAATGATTTTATAGATAATCTTATTTAATGTTATTCAAATTTAACTACAAATAATAATAATAATAATCATCATCATGACAGTTTAATAATATTCCATTAATCCTTAAATATTCTTTAACCGTTTCACGCATCAATGATAATGATTGAATATCAATCAATTGGACACTGATCAGATATCAATAATATTATACATCGATAAGACTTTTTCACACATATAACTTTCCTTATACATTTAAAGATAAAGTAAAAAGGATAGTTGAACTTTTAAAAAACCTACAAAATATTACTGTACCATTGTCCGAGATTATAGGAATCTTACAAACGATGGGGTTTTGTTTGCAAAAAAACAAACAAACAAACAAGGAAGGAAGAGATGTTAGGGAGTCGTGCAAGTGGTGCTTTGGGAGCCGGAAAAGAAGGGTTGGGTGGGAAAGCGTGTGCAAGTAGAAGATAGAAAGAGAGGGTTGAAGAAGTGGAGGGTTGGAGAAGAAGGGGGGTCCTTCTGGTGGCGAACAGCGTGTAACACGTGGCAGTATCTTGTATCGGGGCCACGATCCCCTGCTGGTAGCACGGTGTTGTTGTTCTCTATGCGCGGCACTGCCATTCGCCCCTCTACTTGCTTTGCACAGCGGATGCCAGTGGCGGCTTCGAGAGCAACCGGTGGACGAGTGACTGCTTGGATGGGGTGGGGTGGGGAAGGGAAGAAAAGGGAAACCCACCGGTGGTGGGCCCGGCTCACCCCACTCACTTCAGGGCCCACTCCTCGCGTCTCCTTCTTTTGTAGCATGCCTACAAGAGTAGATTTCCTGCAGATAACTCTCAAAGGCACGGAGGTCCGTCGGTGGCCTTAGCTTCCCTCTCTCTCTCTCTCTCTCTCTCTCTTTCTCTCCCATGAGTATGTCTCTATACTACTACTACTATATACCAACAACGTATTTGCGTATGTGTTCGTAGTAAGCGCGTACACATTACGTATATATCTTATGCTCCTCGCCGTTGGTACCCGGGTTCACGCGAGGTCATTGCAAGGTTGCCTTTTCAAGCGACCGCCTTGAGTCAGAGCCTATCTCCAAGTCGGAGACCACTTTCCCTGTTCCATCGGCTTGACCGATCGCTGGTGTGCTTACGTATTAGAAACTTCGATCGGTTAAGATTTTTTTTTTCTTATGCTTTTCGTGTATATTGTTAGGTTTAAAAGGTTGACAATACGCTATAGTCTATTAGTTTAACATAAGTGATATATATTGTTTGATTAAGAGATTATAGAAGAGAGAAAGAGAGGTTGCTGTTTTTATTATAAAAATTATTTAAGATCAATATTATAAACGAATGGAAATATAAACGAATCGTTGTTTTCACCGGAAGTAACGAATAAGGCGAGGTCGGGATTAAAGGTCCGAACGTGCTTAGTAATATTTTGTTCGTGAATTTAAATCGAGTTGAAAAGAGTTCATGGTCGAATAAGAATAAAATAAGCGATATTATCATAGTTGTGTTGTACAGAAGAGACCATATACGTTGATAGCATTTATCTCATCGAAATCGTTTTTAATTTTCGAATCGTCGAAAGATCGGAAGAAGAAGGGTGATTTGCAACCGCGGCAAATCGGACCGGATTTATCGGGGAACTCCCCGCTGCCGTTGCCGCCGCCACCATCATTGCTTTATAATAAAAGCAAAAGGGGAAAAGGGAACGTTAATGGCGAGTTATTGCACGGCCACGCGGCCGAACATTTATCAGGGATTTAGCCGATAATAGAAAGCGGAGTGTGGGCAATTTGTATCGCGCATGATAATAAACTGTAACCACCCACGTGTCCTCGTAAACTTCTTCCCTTCCCTTTTCGTTTAGGTGATATTTGAATTGTTTTTTTTTTTTTTATTTTTCGAAATTTATCTAACCATCAAATTATTTTCCCATTGTAAAATTTTTAACACCTAATTCATAATCTTGGGTATTATTATTATTATTATTTCAGCAGTATCCCATAGCAAATAGATGGAGAGTTTATTTCTCACGATAAAAATGTCATAGGAACAAATGGGAAGCATCTATCGTTATTCATTAATCGTTCTTGTCAGAAACCGTTAATGTCTTTGGGTTCTCATGTCTCTTTCTTTTTTTGTCAAGTTCAAAATAAAAAAAAATAAATAAAAAGAAGAAATAAAGAACTGTTCTTAAAACTCGTCGACATACATAGATTCGGAGTTATCGTTTCTGACTACCTGGCGACACGTTCAGGATTTTCAAGAGGTTCGAGAAATCGCAGATAAGACTCGCCAACCAACCCACGTGAACGGAATAAATTGTTAGACGAGTGGCTCGATCGTCTCTCTCTCTCTCTCTCTCTCTCTCTCTCTCTCTCTCTCTTTCTCTCGTGGCACGGTAGAACAATCGGAGAAAGTATCGGACGCGGCTTAGAGTGCAGGTAAAAAGGTAGGAAAGGTCGAGTCGATAACGAGATCGTGATAGCTGCTGTGTGCTTTACACAACGTCGTTCTATCGATCTTTTTGCAAGTGTGTTTTATGTGGGACGCGCGAGCTTATGCTTGCCTTCGTACCTGTACATATTCAATGCAATGTACTAGCAACAACTCTCCCTCCAGTTGTAATTTAACAGCAATACTTTCTCGTAGGGTCATTAAGGGACGTCTGTAATTAACTTGAATGTAATTCTCAAAGAAAGTTCATTAGTATGATTTTTTTTCTAATTTTCTTCCCTTACGATCTTCTCAACCAACACTTGGTAAACCAATCACGAAAATTCATATACTTGGGTATAATAATATAAATTAATTTGTACAAATTGACCATAAAATTGAATGATAACTATTATAGATAGAAAACAAATTTTCCAATCGTAGTTGATTCGTTTATTCGAGTATTGTATAGTAAGAAATATACGTATGCATATCCTAGAACGAATTGTCGAGGTCGCGTCTCTTGTCGATTCACGGTTGAACATTAAAAGGAAGTATACAGTATATACATACATATATATATATATAGATATACGTGTTCTCGTTTCGTGCTCGTTCCGGCTCGTTCGTTCCGTGGGATTTGCAAGTGGAAAGCAAGAGACATAAAAGACGAACATCGAAGCGGTTGCCCAAGCACCAAGAGCCAGCCGGTGGCTTCATTACCGGGAAACCTGTTAGTTATGCTAATATCGACTTACAAACCCTTCATTATCGCTGATGAGCAATTAATACGGCTGCCTGCCCCTTTGGCCGGCAGTGCTAATGCACTCCGAATGTCTCTCAATTACACGGTGACAACACAGAGTTGTTCGCAAGGACGCAACAGAAAAGAAACCTCTTATTCGTTTCTTGATCTTTCAAGTTCGTTCGTTCTTCGAGCTTATCGGAACTTTGAGTTCCTCTTCTCTTTACTACTGTGAGAATGTTTTACCGCGTCAAAGTATATCTTAACGTGTCCCCACCTGTCACGAACACGATAAACACCTTTTTTTCACGAAAAAAAAAAAAAGATTAAACACATCTCTTCTCATCTTCAAATCTTTTTTTACCATTTGCTCTTTTTGTCTATTTTATTTTTAATTTATCACTTTAATTAGCACGCACTTTAATAGTAATATTTTTATTCGATCGAAAACTAGTACCTATTTCTGATTATTTGCAAGTGATTCAAAAATCTTATTGATTTTATCAATATGATTGCTGCTGATCGTCAATCTGAAGAACCCAATAAGTAGAGAGATAGTATGGGTAATTAGGAGATAGAAGAGAAAGACTTTGGAAAATTAAAGTAACGAAGTGAGAAGATGTTCTTAGAGTTTAGCTTATCTCTTGGTAGAAAATCCAACCAGTCTGTTACTCAGTCGAGACTCATTAAGACGCTTTTATTCAAGCGAATGAAAAGGAAGAGAAAGAGACGATACTGAGGACGACAGTTACTTCAGTTTCCTTACCCTTTTTTAATATGAAAATAAGAGCAAAACAGATGACTCTGAAGCTGGTTGGTTGCTGCAGTTAGTGTGCATGGTACGAACTTCTTCTTACCATCTGGATAGGAAGAAATATGGGCGTGGTGTTGCATATTTAAAACAGGATAATATGTAGAAAGAAATGAAAAGGAAAAAGATGAACTGAAGAACGGAAAGAAAGAAGGTTGTCGTCTCCAGTTATTGAAAAAAAAAAAAAAATAAAATAAATGAAAACATAAGACTAGGTCTACTTAACGAAGCATCAGAGAAGATAACGAGGAGACAATTTAAACAGGGAACCTCTTTGGTACACGCCCATATGTAATCAATTCATAAACTTAATCATTGTATTTTATTTAAATAATAGGTAGATTTATAAATCTGAAATCTAACGATCAACTAGAATATTGGATATTATGAATGCATGAGCGGAAATATCGTTGGGAAATCATTCGAGTTAATCACTTTTATTCTACATAATAGTTTCAAATCGCATAATGTAGTATAATAAAATCGTGTAACATTGCGTTGAGTTATATTACATAATTATGATTTGTATGATCTATCTGATTAAATATTTATATTAATTGTTTTTATTGTCTATTAACTTGAGTAGCCAACATTATTACTAGTCTCGTTGAAATGTTATAATAATTATTCATCATATTATTAAAGTTAAACAACCGATCGGTACGTTTAGTACGTGATTGTTGGATATGATCCGTTTATTAAACAAATATAAAATTCAACAAAAAAATTGTATGCTATTGACTTGAGAAGGGTGTTTGTAACAAAAGTGTTTTGAATAATAACTCTTTTAATAATACATGTATCGATAACAATTCCGTATAAATTACATCCATGTATAGTTTGAGTGAAAAATTGTAACGATATACCAATAGGAAGTTAGCAATGATATAATTGGAGTATTCATATTGGATAAAATCAATGGAATTCTTCGCAAAGTCTGTTTCCCAAGTAGCCCTTTCGTAACAGGAGAAGGAAAGGTATACTAGCTGTGTTGCCGCATTCCAATATACACATGTATATATACAACACCATAGCAGAATACAAACCCATAACGATATTCGATCGGATCGGAATAACTAGAAGGCGAGACACGGGTCGCACACATAACGATAAGAAGGAAGAAAAAGGGTTTTGAGAGAAAGACGGAAGCGGGTGGTAGGCGAGAGAATAGCACGAGGTTCATGCTCAGGGTAGGAAGGAAGGTAGATAAGTTGGTTGGTTGGTAAAGTTGGTAGTAAGAAAGGTAGGTGTAGAGGTAGTAGGTTGATCTGGTTAGGCTGGTGCACACTTGGGTACGTTGTTGGCTGCCGTTGGTGCCGACGCAACTCGTCGGCTGGTCGAGAGAGGCGCGCGACGACCTCGACAGGGCGTGGCGGGTCACCGGTCCTCGTTCCCTCTTAAACCATTACCGTACCAACCGATTCAATGGGCCCCAGACCTTTCTTCTTTTCCAAATACTATCCTTTACTTCTTGCAAACATTGTAGAATGCATTTTTAGCATCTAATTAAGATTGTTATTTTTGTAGAAAATTACAGCAGAGAGAGAGAGATATATCACGATGTTCTTTATAATTGAAATAAGTCTGGTTTGTTAAAGATTTATGTGAATATAATTTCTATGAAATGTAGGTTTCGTTTTATTACTTTTTTTTTCTTTTTTTTTTTGTGAAATTTCATGCTTTCCTAGAGTTGACAGGTTTATTTTCATGACATCGATCATTATTTTTATCGTTATCACGTTGCACTCCAAAGAGAGGGAAGGAAAAAGAAGCAAATAAAGTTTCTTTACTTACCAAATATCAAATACTAAAATACATGAAAGAGAGATTACAAGGTTCGTTAGCCTTTCCGTGCAAACAATACGTCAGATTATGCCGCAATAACATCTCAGAGAGACTAGCATAGAACTCTCTCTCTCTCTCTCTCTATTTCTCTCTCTCTTTTTTCCTTGATTTAGATCAGAGAAAATAAAGTGGAAGAAGGAGAAGTAGTAGGAATGATTAAGAACGATGACAAATAACTACTCGGTAAATATTGCTTAAGAGATTTGTATCGAAAAAAAGTCTCTCTCGTTGAATTCAAACAAAAGCATGGATGTTAAGAGTAATGTTTGGTGGTAGTAGGTAGTATAGTTTCCTTTGGAAGGTTTTCTTATCTCATTAAAAATGTAAAAAAAAGTATCCCCACCTCTTCCCACCCGTCGTAGGAGTTCATAGACAATTTCTTGGCTATCGGGAATCGTTTGGTTAGATCTCTTGGCAGGAGACAACACACAAACATATACACTTTTTCACATCTTGTTTTCTCTACTTTTTCTTTTTGCTAAAATAAAAGATAGAAAGAGAGACAGAAAATGAAACACTAGGGAACCCGTTAGACAAGGAAAGTCGATCGTACTTTTAAACTCTCATAGGATTTTGTGTCAGGAGCACGCGCTTTCGCGAGTTACTTGCTCGTTACTCGGTCATTTTGACAGGCGGTGGCGATGGCGGTAGCTGGGAATAGTGACAGCAAGTAGCAAACAGGCATACGGTTGGTTATATTGCTATTCTCAACGACAAAACTCGTTCCATTTGACGGAATCGGGGCCGAGAATGAGAGGTTGAACGAGCGAATAAGCATGCACTGCTCCGTTTTGTGCCGGCGTGTCCGAGTAATTGCTCGAATCACGGTAAACTACAGATAAGATCGATCTTACTTACCAACACACACTTACTTAAGCAATGTATTTATGGGTGTATGTGTTTATATAGCGGTTTTGTGTTCATCGTATTTGAATAAATGTATAATTTGGGTTATTGGATAGTTTTTTTTCTTCCTTTTTTTTTTCAAGCATTTTATCATATCATATCTGTATTCCTTTCTTTTTATTATTTGTTTTATTTACACATAAAACACACATATATTTCGAAAATGAGAATACAACTATTTTATTCGTTATCTGGAACGTTATCGCTAAATGATAACGGTTCTTTTCTTCTTCTTCTTTGAAAGAGTAAGGAATACTTTTGTAATAACTATGACAGTTTTTTTTTTTTTTTTTTTTAAGGTCTCGATCAAACACGAGAGAAAGAGAGAGGAAGAGAGAAAGAGAGAGAGAGGAAGAGAGAAAGAGAGAGAGAGGAACTAACAACTAACCACTTATTCGAATACATTGTAAAGTATTTTTCTATGATAAGTAGTGGGGCTTGTCGGCAGGTGCTATGATACCTGTTGACGATGACATGTTGTAAGCGAGAGATTCACAGAAATCAACTTTTATTATACACGCACCTTTGGATCTAATAAACACAACGGAATTTCGTTTCCTTCCTCGTTCTTTAACGTAAAATACATTGCCACGATGATTTAATGCCGTTGGGTAGTAATTAAAAAAAATAGACAACTTTTATGTGCCATAAATATGAGCTTGATTGTTGATATGCCAAAGAAAAGTAAAGAATGTTCGTTAAGACATACGATTCTTACGATTTATCGTTAAAAAAAGATATATAAATATATATATATAATGAAAAAATATTTGTATTTAATTGTAAGTATATAAAAAAAAAAAAATCAAAAAGTTAAATTATTTTTTCTTGATTTAAATGTACAATTTATCGGATTAACTTGTTGATCGATTAATCTTACAAAGAAAACGCGAACATAACTTATAACTTAACGTGACGATGTTCCGATTCGATGCTCTCTTTTACCGCGAGATTCTTTGACTTCGAGGAATTCGAACTATAAGTGTAAAAGAAAAAGAAAAAAAAAAGAAAAAAAAAACAAGCCGTTATACTTTTGGAAGGGGTAGGGGCAGGGGCAGGGAGAGGGAGAAGGGGGAGGTGGAATCTTCATCGATTCATTCCCAGGTCATGCTCGAATGGCACTTGCCAATTTCATTTCGTTTCAGTGGAACACCAAGCAGAGAGTTAAATCTCAACCATTTCAACATCAGAATCGATTCTGTCGAGATGAATTTTCCAGTAGAAAGAAGAACACCATCTCGAATCGTACCATTGAACAATGTTTCTGTTTTTTTTTTTTCTTTTTTTTACTCGCGTTCCAGGTAACAAACGATCGGTGGTTGTTTCGATCGATTTTACGCGTCATAGTTTGAAAGTTTCTCTCTTTGTCGAGAGAAAGAAATAAATAGAATTTTTCGATTGCAAAATGTTCACAACCCTTCGATTGGAAAGCGTACAAATTGGTATTCATTTGAACGGGAAGAAAGAAAGAAAGAAAGAAAGAAAAAAAGGGAGGGAAAAGGGTTGGGTAGGCCAGCAGCAACAGCAGCAGCCAGCAGCAGCTTGCGATATTCGCATGAAGCATCCCTCCCTCTCTCTCTTCCTCCCTATCTCCCATCCCCTTCCTTTTCTTGCACATTTAAAACCACGTCTCGTAACACGATCGGTACAAGCGCGTAGATATGTTGTTCCGAGGGCTAACAACGTGTTTGTGGAAGGTATAATTGATGCGGGTCCCGTATCGCGTTTGCCCTTAAGAGAGTTTGGAACCGGGTTGAGAAAATATAGGTTGTCTTCGTGGCTCGGCCTTTGGAGTCTGCGGTCGCCCGCGGTGATACACGTTGGATGATATATTCTCAGCAACTGCAGCTGTGTGTTGTTGTTGCTGATGTTGTTGTTGTTGTTGTACGGTAAAGAAAGTCCAGAGAAAGAGAGGAAAGAAAAAAAGAAAGTTTTACGAAAAGAATATACATAGTCAAATCTTTTTTCATACCGATATGAACAAAATGTGTCAGAATTTCTCATGAAAAAGTGTCTTCCCTCTTACGAGCTTTTCTTATCAAATATTTCATAAAAGATCTTTTCAACTGATATATGTAAAGATCATCACATTTTCTTATTCCTTTTTTGTCCAGTTAATTTTTCCGGTCAACCAAGAGGGAAAATAAAACTCTTACGTTCGAGTAAACTTTAAGTGGGACTGAGAAAAGGGTGTCATAAAATGAAAATTATTTGTAACGTTATCACGAAACACAATACGGATTATAGTGTTTTGACAGTAAGAAAAACACGCGTGAAGAAAGAAACGAGATCATTATTTTTCTCTTTCTTTATCTATCTATCCTTGGTACGTTGTAATTTCACGGAAGAAATGGAATCGGTGAGCCGATAAGTCACTTCGTTCGTTCATTCGTTCATTCGTTCTTCCTTAACGTACCTAATTCAATGTTCCACGCATTGTCGTTAAGCTTTGCAATTGTGCGTAAAGTGTGTGACTATTTTTAAAACTATTTAATGACTATAATTAACAGTATTACTAGAATATTTAAATATTATTCTTGAAATTGTCTATGTAATAAAAAAAAGGAAGAAGAACAATTCTACAAAAGAAGATAGATAAATTTCGATTGGTATGATGATAGGTGGTTGATGATAGTTAAACGAACATGAACAACTCTTCTTCTTCTTCTTTCATTTTCCTTATCCTAATCTTTGATATAAAATAAACACAAGATACGAGAAAAAGTGGTGGTTGAATAATAAAAGTAGAAGGAGGATAAAGAGGAGGATGAGAAGAAGGAGGTACAAGAGGAAGACCGGTCTGGTGCGTTGCGTGCACGAGTCGCATTACCCCGTTGAATATTTCATTCATAACCGAGCCAAGCAAACTATCTTCGTATTCCACGAAGAAACACACGTCTGATCGTCGTAGTTTCTAGCCATATCCATGCACACATATATATGTGCACGTGTAACTTGCATATATAAGTTTATTCCTTCGTATCTTTAAGTATGTATGTGTAGTATGTATGCAAGTACACAATACTACATATGTGAAGACTAGCTCGAGGCCGTTGCCGTTGCAATTACGTTCAACGTCGGACCCCGTAGCCGTGAATGAAACGCCTGGCTTGTCCTTACCCCCTTCTTCGACCTTCCGCATCTTCTCTCTGTTTCTTTCTCATTTTCTTTCTTTTTTTCTTTCCTTCTCCCTTCATCTTTCTTCGTTTCTTCTATCCATCCTTATCCCAACCAGGTACAAAGTTGTTTTTGCATGCCAGAGAAATAATGGGCCGTGTTGCGCTGCTTTACATCGACCGTCGATGATGCACCTTGCTACGAAGAAGAAGAAGAAGAAGTAGAAGAAGAAGAAGACAATCCGAGACGAATTTTTCCCCCCTTTTGCGGAATTCCGCTTGCTGGCTGCCGTGAAATCCTTCAACCTACCTCTTTTTCTCTTTCTCTTTTTTTCTTACTCTAATGTCTCGTTACTAAAGTATACCAAGTGTAATTATATTATAATGTAATTATAATGTAATATGAATCAGTGTTTTAGATATAGCTTCATACGCGTGTTAATTAAAAAAAAAAATTAATTTATGTAATCGAACAATTTAATGAAATCAAACGTAATGAAGTTAACTATTCGATTATAGATTACATCAAATTAATTTACAAATACTTGTATTTAAACGAAATGAACAATGAAACATGAAAAATTGTTATGGAATGAAAAAAACATTCATCTTCTAACGTATCATTTTGTTTATGATTTTCAGAATTTCCGGGAGCATCGTATTGACGGTGCAGCGTTACCGTTATTGTCGGAGGAACACTTAAGAGGAACGATAGGTATGAAACTGGGTCCAACCTTGAAGCTTCGAGCAATGCTTGGACGGAAGCTTGGGGCGTGTACCGTTTGTCTTCATTGCGCACATTGCCATAAGACACCTTTACCAATGTTAAGTACGGCAGCTGCAGCTGCTGTCGTAGTTCAACAACAACAACAACAACAACAGCAACAATCACCACAACAACAACAACAGTCTCAACAACAATCTCAACAACAGCAACAGCAGCAACAACAGCAACAACAACAACAACAACAGCAACAACAATTGCAACAGGCACAAGGTAGACGTCCGAGTAGTACGGGTAACTGACAAATACTGGCGGGGGCTCCATCATTTGGCCTTGACGGAGCGCCTGCCATTACGATTGATACTACAGACCCAAACAGAGCCTTGAGGATAGAAAGGCGTATTCCACGGCCTATACGTAAACCCGAGGTTGTCTTCAAAAAACCGATCAAACAGTGACACTTGGAGAAACTTTACATACAAATTTTCAATGAACAAACGTTTTTCATTAGAATCATCATAATCGTGAACGATGACATATATATATATAGATATATATTTTTGGTAGTTAAAATATGAAGTGTCAAAGTTTAAGTGTGTCATTCAAGTTGGTACACTAAAAGCTTGCATTAACTTACTCATTGTTTGCGTGAGTATCATCATACTTGTTCGAATTTACAATGAAACATTTTGATCATAATCATCATCATCATCATCATCATCATCATCATCAATATCATCTTCTTATAAAAGAAGGATATAATAATTATTTGAATTGTCTGTGACAAGTGTTAAAAATATGGATATTGAATAACGTATCATCGACTATAGTAAAAAATAAACGAGAGAACAGAGACTTTAGTCGATGTTGAGATAAATTTGTATTTAGTATAAGAGTACCTAGAATACTGCTCAGAGATATTTTCGAGCATAAGCATGGAACAAATGTCACATTTTTATTATGTTTTTTTTTCTTTTTTTTTTTTTTTTAAATAACTATTTAGAAAATTTAATAACAGTCGTGGAATATAGATATATATATATATAAATTTATAAATTTATATATATAAATATATATTTTTATGTGTGTGAGAGAAAATAATAAAAAGATATAACAGAAAAATATAACAGATCAGGATATTAAATCTTGAACGTCTAAAGTAAAAAAAAAAATAAAAAAATAAAAAAAAACCATGTATAGAAATATTGTATAGGATTTATTAATTATGAAATAATCGAAGAGATATTTTGTTTGTTTTGTTTTTAAATGAAACGCACGTGCCTACGCTCGAAATGTCTTCCAGAAAGAAATGTCGTTTTACAATCACTCTATCATTTTTGTTATCGCGTTATACACATTTAACAATTCGATAGGTTTTTGCAAAAAAAAAAAAAAATAATAAAACCTTGATTAAATAAATTTATTAGTTATATAAATAAATATAAATATATATATATATTAAACGAGAAGTGCGAACACCTGAGTTAAGAATTTAAAATTGTGTGAATCGTATATTATTAAGTAGATATTATACTTAATATACACGCATTGATGAAAAATAATACGAAATAATAATAATAATAATTAATAAAAAAAAAATAAAATAAAATAAAATAATAAAAACCTGATGTAATTATTATTTGAGAATCATGTGCAATAAAATGATACGCGAGTTTCGCCGATTATTATTATTATTATTATAATAATATACGTACTTTTTGTTTTTCTTTTTTAAAACAAACGAAAATAATCTTATATTAGATTATTGTAGAAATGAATATGTGAAATGTTATCCTATCATAATATAATTCATACTACGTGTATATTGTAACGACGTTTTTGTATCGACGATTCTAACGATAAAAAATATGAAATTTTATATTTTTGCTAATGTTGTATATTGCAGGTGAACAAAAAAAAATACCCCCAGAAGAAAAGAATTATGGTAAAGGTGAAAATGAAAGAAGTTAATATAAATTCAAGGAAGGGTTGAAAAATGTTGAGCCTAAACAAAAAAAAAAACAAACAAAAAACATTTATATTTATGTTATTAAAAGCTGAAAATATTTTTGTTAATCCGTATTCAAGTATAATATTAATAAACAAATATATATATATGCGTATAAAGTATGAATGCGGCGAAACCGTATAGAAAATTGTACATTTTCTTTTTATTGTCTTTTTTCGACGTTCTTTACGAGTGTTTATTTATTTAGAGACTAATCGTTGCCTTATCGTATTCATATTGTAATAATAATAATAATTAATAATAATAATTATAATAATAATAATAATAATAATAATAATAATATTAATTACAAATCGAACGACTGTAGGTATATATATATAAATATATTATAACAGGTATGTTGTGTACATCGATGAAAGAATTATAATTTCGTACGGTATGGGATTCGTCGTATGAAGAAAATTAGAAATTACGACGATTGGTTGGTACGACGAGCAGTATTTTTAGATTTTACATTAGCCTAAATTTACTGCTAGTTATACGTGTAATAAATATATATGTATATGCACGAGGTTACTCAAGAGCAATTCAAGATTTGTTTCTATGACGAAAAACAAAAGTTTGTATTATTTTTTTTTTTTTTAATTAACTCATTTATCTTTCGCGATATAATTTGTTTATTATTAATCAATATACATTTATGTTATATAGAATAATTATTATTTTTTCTTTTAAATTGAAATTAAAGATAATCTTTATGTTTGAATTATATGAATTGACGAGAATAATGCAAATCTTGAAGTTGCCAATGAAGTACTCGAATCAGCGGCTTTTACTTAAATGAAAAAAAGAAGAATCATTGTACATAATGCTTAAGCATTTATTTATATTGTGCTTTTACAAAAACAAAAAAAAATGGACTCGTAGTATATTTTATTCAATGTTATAAACGATGTAAACACTTTCGTGCGGCAGATTGGTCTATTTATATAAAATAGTTATTACTATACATATATATATTGTACATTATATATATGTTATAATAATATCTTATTTTGTTTTTTTTTTATAAATGTCCAGCAATACTTATTTAATTAATAAATAATCGTTCAATTTTTTTTCGAATTTTAATTATTTCAAATAATACACAAATGAAATCTAATAAATAATAGTTCATTTTGTTTTCTATGATTTTTATTAAATAATTCAATTGTAAATCGTTTGATTAAACAAAACAATAAGTATTGCAATCAAAATTTTGTTCTACATTGATAGAAACGAAGTTGCACGATAAAAAGAGGACGACCGGTTTACCTGCTTTGTGATAAAAACCTAAATATTTTAATTCATCTTTTTTTTTTTTTATACACAATAACACACACATTATATACACACATACATACACAAACACACACGTATTTCCTCTTTAAGTTGTTTACTCAATGACTTCTCGATCTTCTTTATACATTTCTCTCACATTTTTCTTTTTCCTTTTTTCTTTTTTTTTTAATATAATTTCTTTACGAATGCGAGTCTCTGTCGTGTATTATTTTACTTTTAATTGTCATAATAATGTATAGTAGAAATTAATGGTGAAAAGAGAAAGAAAAAAACAAACAAACAAACAAGCAGTACATTGTTTCTGTTAAAATAAATTTGTTGAAAGATATATCCGTAGACCGTGAGATATCGGTCTTCCTATTTATAACCTGATTATAGAAAATAAAAATCACACGAGATTATATACACACACACATATATATATATATTAATAATTATGTTAACAAAACAAAACAAAAATCATTTAATCGGATCTATTTTGAAAAGGAAGGAACTTTCATGAATTTTCTCTTGCCTGTAAAAAAAAAAAAAGAAGAAATAATTATTCTCGATTAGTTTCGATAAAGTTTATAATCTCGTTTAATTTCATTGATTAATCCTAACAACTGTTATAGTGTGTATGTGAATATGTACTTACGTTAACATGAATAGCAATAACTCCGTCCTGTTCGTTTGTAAGTAACTCAATGTGAAGTTTTTTATCTGAAGTAACTTCAACCATTTTACCGGTACATCTGCCGTTCTTGAGATTTCCAGAAATGACGTCGCAATATTTGCCAGGAGGTAAGCAACTGTCAAATGTTTTTTTCAAATCCCAACTGTTGTTATTGATCGCTATGAATCCACGATTGCCACGACAAAATGCGATCTGATTGCTACCGTTGTCCCACCAATTATTTAACATCGTACCGTTAACTGCTACACGGAAACGTGCCATATTATATATTTGTCTCCAACGATGTTCACAAACCCAACCATTTCCACAAGTATCGTCATTATTGATAGTAGGTGAAAGAAGATTTCCATTGGAATCGGCCGGTGGACTATCGTTGAAGTCATTAAAAAAGTAAGAACTCATGACACGTGGTGTACCATAAGGATGAGCCAACATAAATGCTACTCCCATCTGAAACGAATTGACATTAAATTAATTCTATGATTATTTCATATTTTTGCAAAGTTTTTTTTTTTTTAATTATGGTGACAACTATATTCATCGTAAAATGTTTAAAAAATGTTAATTTACGTAACAGTGATATTGTGTTTTCTATATGAAATTAATATAAAAATATTATACAATTTTAATTATACCTTGTACAATTTCGAGTGTTTATAGGTGAGTGTACCAGAAGAACGTTGAGTGTCATGATTGTCAATAAATACCAAAGCATCATTCGATGGCATAAGACCCCAAGCTTCACCCCAACTATTAAACCACTTCAGATCATTATTACCAAATAAAGCATTGCCCAATTCGCGACCATATAGAAATTCCGTAACTGATGCAAATTCGTATTCTGATTTTTTAATCGCTTCACCACCGTTATCTATAACTTCTTGATATATGTATGGTCGGGAATTAGGTTTAAAACCATGTTTCGTATTTAAATTTTTAATTCGTGAATAGATTACTTTTAAATCCTCCGGCCACATGTGTTTTGCTGCATCAACCCTGTAAAAAAAAAAAAAAATGAAAAATAATAACACCACACAGTTAACATATTTTTCAATTGGTTTGTTTTTATTATAAATAATAGAAAATTTGTTTTAATTTTAATTTTATAAAAGAATTTCTTTTTTTTTTTTTCAAGATACAATATATTCATTGAAATTTGAAATAAATTAATTGACGAAAAAGAAAGAAAAAAGAAAAACACGTGTGCACTGACCTAAATCCAGCAACTCCAGCATCGACAGCTGCGTTCAAGAACTCAACAATTTTTTCCCTTACGTTTTCTTTGCTTTGATCAAGATCGTGAAGACCAAGCAATTCACAATTGCGAACGTTACTTGTATTAGAATAATCCGTTATTTCGCAACGCGAATGAAAATCTTTAGCTGTGTAAGGTACAGCAGGATAATCGAGATTATCGGTGTCTGCTTTTGAACCACCAGTTCCAATAGCATTTTTGTGAGTACCAGTCATGTGATTGAACACAACATCGACGTATATTCTTACGTTGGCTTTGTTACATCTTCTTACCATGTCCTTGAATTCTTGTTCATTACCAGATCTCGTTTTCCATATGTAAGATATTGGTTGATATCTTTCAAACCATGGTCGTGATGCTATGATTACATTTTCTTGAATCGGTGATACCTTTAAAAATTATTAAATATAATAAATAATTTAATTGGGGAAATCTTTGATTAATTTATTACAAAATTAATGATATATAATAATCGTAGGATAATTAAAAATATTTAAATTATATAAGTGTTACAGTAAATACAATTCTTTCAGGAAAATATAAAAGCAACTTATTATATTGAATGTTCTATCTACTTTTGAACATTTATATAAGAAAAATTAAATACTTAAATAAAATATTATAAATTTATATAATATATATTAAATAAAAATATTATAAATTTTATATGTAAATAAATTATAAGTGTTACAGAGTTAATATAATTCTTTCAGGAAAATATAAAAGCAACTTATTGAATGTTCTATCTACTTTTGAACATTTATATAAGAAAAATTAAATACTTAAATAAAATATTATAAATTTTATATTTAAATAAATTATAAGTATTACAGTTAATAAAATTCTCTTCCAGGAAAATATTAAAACAATTTATTAAATGTTCTATCTACTCTTTTGAACACTTATATAAGAAAAATTAAATACACCTACGATCAATTTCTTCGTATTGAATTTAAAAGGAAAGTTTGACGTTTTTATTTTCATATTATTCATTGATAATATTGCATTCTAATTGATCATTACAATAGAATGATCATATTATTTCAATCTTCGAGTAAAACTTATTCCTAAGAATTAGTTAACAACCTAACAAAAAATTCTACAATAATTTTAAATTAAGAAAACTACAAATCGTCAAACGAGGAAAAAATATTTCTTCGAGTGGTCGATGATCATCATACATACGACCATGACATAATTTCATTTATAATAATCAATTTTATCTACATTTTTCTGCTATCATTTTATAAACAGAGAATATATAAGCTCGTAAATTATTATAATCTGACGAATATTTAAACAATTATTATTATTAAATATCATTACTGACCGTATAATTTGGCAAACACGTTGTCAAATAAAGCACGTTCACTAAGATTACGATAATAATAATGAAAAATTTGAAAGATATCTTTTCAATCAGTTTTCTTCGTTTTAAATAATATGGAATTTAAACTTGTTACTTTGAACTGTGTATTATCGTCACGTATTATAATAAAAGAAAAAAATGAAACATTTTGTTCGAATGACACTTTTAAGAAGAATCACAGTAATAAGAATTTCAAATGGAAAATGAAACACAAAGTTCTCGATTCTACGAATAAGTAATAATCGTTTTTTCATTATTCCGTTATTAGTTTATTTAACGTTCCTGCAAAATTCCTTTCATTTTGTTATGAATCAATCCGTCCAACGTACGACACACAATCTTTTTAGTTTAAACGTATTGGATATTAAATATATATTTTTTTTTATCTTTTTTAATTCTTTTTCGTAATTCGTTCTTTTACCTTACTACACAGCTACGAATTCTTTTCTTTCATTAATCATACCAATACACGTAGAAAACTACGTATTTCTTATTACGTCAGACGTATTTCAAGCAACACAAAAATTCCAAATCTATTCACACATGTATTTCTACGTGTTCTATTCGTAGGAATCTTTTAAAGACCACAATTGATTCAGGTAAAGAGAGAAATCAATCACGATTTACATTTTATGCTTTACACTATGCTATATTTTTATTTCATTAATCATTTCTCTTTCTATATATATATATATCATTATCTTCTTATATTTACGTACAATTTGTATAGGATCGTGATTAATAAAAAATGAACACACAAATGAACAAATCGATCTATCTAACGTGTGTAATTTAATTTTTTTTTTCTTCTTCTTCTTTCTGTTCTTCATACATATCAAGGATTTTTTCTTTTTTCCAACAAAAAAGTAAATATTAAATGATAAAAATGTTTTCACATTGATATTAGCTGACCTTCATTATTCTATATTAGTAAACACAAATGAAATGATTCATCTTAATCATAATCATCATCATATGTTTATAATTTGAGCCGTTCAGTGTACACATCGATTAAAACTCCACTTTTTGAAAAATCATCAATTTAATCGTCAAACCACTTGCTATAGTCATAACTTTTTATATTTATAATAACTTTCTTCAGAATAATGAAAAGATCAACACCATTTCACAACTTTTTGTTTTATGGAGTGTTAATCGATGTGTTGTGCACTGAACGGGGCTTAATAAAATATATTTATAATTACCTGTATACCACCGTAACCCATAGGTCCTAAAAATCTTTCACACTCATCAGCAATGTCTTTAAATTTCCATTCAAAAAGATGTACCATAGTATCGTGGCCGTTGACATAATGAGGATCTTTGTAAGCAGCCGTCAAAGTGAATAACAGTGGCAATACACTCACGAGTAACGTCATTCTGATGTCTGATCACGCAAATTACTTGTTTCACAGGATATACTTACATGAATATATATATATATATTTAAATACACATAAATACATAATATGTACACGTACGAGAAAGAAAACTTAACACTTATACATTGAAACGTCTGTCTAATCGTTTCTCGCATATACGAAGGTCGTTTTATTTACCGTACGTTATCGATAATATCGAGTAAAATGCACTATCGTTCAATTTCTAGGAACGATAAGATCACTTAAGAAAACCATTTTATTGGTTAACTTCGGGTGGAGGGGGGTGGGGGTATATTATTACACAGGTTTTTATAAAGAAAACTGGCAGGAAAAAAATAGTTAAGATAAATTGTTTTTCTCTTTTTTTTTTCTTTTTTTTTCGTGTCTATATTATGTAGTGTATTTTTTTTTTGCTTTTTTTTGTTTTGTTTTTATGTGTGTATAGTTTATAATTATTTTAAACGCAATAACATGTGCTATACCATCTGTATACATATTTATGCTCATCTAATTTATGTATTTATTAGTTTATTACGTTTGTTAAATTGATAAGGTAGTTTTTTTCAAGTGTGTGTAATAGTTGTATATAAGAACCCAAAAAATTGAACACAATTTAAACCCCATACGAAGAGTAAAATAAAAAAATTATTAATAGGTTTTATAATTGTATTTATTAAAAAAAGAAAAAAAATATTAAATATGAAATAAAAAATTGTCTAATTTTATATACGAGTGAAAAGATATATATTTTATTTTTTCGTAAATTAGTTAATTTGTTGTAAACTGTTAGAAAGCAACATAAATCAAATCAAAACAAATATCTTGGCTGTTATTGTTCCCACTCTGATTACGCCACTGCTATCATGCGACCTCCCATTTTATAAAGATATAGTATCGCAATTATATTGTCTGTGTGCAGACGTAATCTGGAACTCTTGTGACATTTATTATATTGAATTGATATTATTCTTTTAACAACATCTGTATAAATAATATATATATATAGTGCAACTTGTTAGATATAAGAAAGAACTTTGTTCCATTTATTAAATCATTATTGAAAGTTTCATTATTTGTGTTATTTGTATAATGTCAAGTAAGAGATTCAATACAAACGTAATCATTTGTTTGATAGACAACAATTTATTGCAAGATATCAAATATCAAATGGAAACTTAATAGAAAAATTTTTTTTTTCTTTTTTTAGACAAATTTTATGCACTTGTAGATACAAATGCAACCCTTTTATTATTCGTTTAAATCGTTAAATTGTAGAAATTCAATCAATATTGATTGTTGATGATAATAATAATTCAATGGAAGAATTTAATCATGACAAATTGAAAATAAAATGTAATATACGATGAAAATATAATTTTAAAAATTCGCCAAAATGTTGACTCTCTTTCGTAATCAGGGGGACTATTTTATTTTTTTTTATTACTCATTAAATAATATAATAATAAATTCCATTTAAATGAAGAAGCATCTGATTCGTTGCATCACTTTATTGCATTTCTTCGTAGCTGAAAAAAAAAAAAACAACTTGTCATTCAAATTTAACACCTACCTCCTCTTCAATATTCAGTTCTTTGCAAAATGGCAGATATTTAGCTAATGATAACTTAAAAAATGATTAAATTTACCAACACTTAATAACAGTTGAATAAAATAAATCTGAGTTTTGTATTTCAGTTTGATTTAAAAAAAAAAAAAA
>NW_015149090.1:195403-209739 GCF_001465965.1 Polistes dominula
GCGAACTTCATACGTTTTTTTTTTGTTTTCTCCATTTTTTTATTTTTTTATTATTTTCATTATTTTTATACATACTTTTCACTTTTTTCATCATTTTTTGTTTGTTTGTTTATTTATTTGTATTTTCTTCTTTTTTTTATTTTTAATATCGTTTGTTCTTTTATCTCTTTATTTATTTTTTATTTTTTTTTTTAAATTTTTTTTTTAAACGCTCACGTATTTCGCTAAATACAATTTTAATACGAGCGCACATTCCACATGTGTACGACGAACGTGAAAGAAAGAATTAAAATCTTTCAATAAATTAAAAACACGAACGACGACGACGATGACGACGACGACGACGAATAGAGACGACAAAAATTAAATATGACGATAGTAAGAATAATTATGGTTTTTGATTTTTTTTTACTATTATCTATTATTATTATTATTATTAATTTTTTTTTCGTATTAAGTTTATGCAATTTGTTGAGGGAAACAAAATTAAAATGAAATTGTTACGTATGAGCGTATGAAGTGGAACATTGGCGCGATTAGGCTGCTTAACGATATTATTTATTGTTATCATTATTATTCTTACTATTTTTTTCTTTATTTATTCTTTTCTTTTTTTTCTTTTTTGTTTGTTCTTATTATTTTTAATATTACTGCCCTTCTTCTTCTTCTTCTTCTTCTTCTTCTTCTTCTTCTTCTTCTTCTTCTTCTTCTTCCTCTTCTTCCTCTTCGTTTTTTTCCTTTTTCTTCTTCTTTTTATTATTATTAAATATTATCATCTCATTATTAGCATTATTTTGACGGACATCTTATGATAGTACAAAACAATAAAAATATTGATGCGCACGGACAAATGTGAGAGCATACAGACGAATAAATTTGACGTTTTGAACATTCATCAATATACCCTTTTGACACTTATGAAATCGAGAGCCACTCGTAGCACACGACGATGAATAATAATAATAATAAAATACATGTTATCGTAAAAGAAGAAAAAAAAAACAAGACCAGAGAAATATACAGTGAGAAATTAGAAAAAGATAGAAAGAGAAAGAGAGATAGATAGATAGATAGAGATAGATAGAGAGAGAGAGAGAGAGAGATATGACAGTGACAGTTGCATTTCATTTTGACGATTAGACAACGCACGAGCAATTTTAGGAAATATTTTTTCTTTCGTAATTGAACACGTCATCGTGTTACTTGATACGAGTAACTTGAAATAATTATCCATGGGTTATCACGAAAAACCTTTTTTGAATTTTGATAAACTGTCAACGAACCAGAAAATGCGAAAGGATAACAGATGGAAGATTATTATTACTACTATAGTAAAGTGATTAAGTGCTACGAGAAAATATCATTTCATTAGTCAATTTACAGGTGTATGAGTTATATATATATATATATATATATATATATGTGTTATAGTTAGGAATAAATTACAAAAGAATAAAAAAAGAAAAATAGAGCAAGATAAAAAGAAAAATATTTATCTCGTAAATAAAAAAAAAAAAAAAACATATTGAATTATTCGTAGATACAAAATTAATATTCTAATATTATTTTTTTTTCTTTTTTTTTTTTTTTACTTGACATATGTTCATGAAAGATTCAATGATATAGTTCTTTGGCATGAAATAAAATGTAAAATAAAAAAAAACACAGATAGAATTAATTTATATTAAAATAACATAAAAAATACTGACACACGTATCACGTTTGAACGAGTTAAAAAAAAAAAAAAAAAAAAAAAAAAAAAAAACATACAAAAAGAAATACTTAAAATATTTTTTTACGCACACATATTAAACGTCGATTCCATATTATACAATATTTAACAATTCTATTACACACTGANAAAAAAAAAAAAAAACATATTGAATTATTCGTAGATACAAAATTAATATTCTAATATTATTTTTTTTTCTTTTTTTTTTTTTTTACTTGACATATGTTCATGAAAGATTCAATGATATAGTTCTTTGGCATGAAATAAAATGTAAAATAAAAAAAAACACAGATAGAATTAATTTAGTCGAAGATAGAAAGAGACACGTAATCAATTAAAAAAAAACAGAACTAGCTAAAAAAAAAAAAAAAAAAAAAAAAAAGAAAAAAAAATCATACAAAAAGAAATACTTAAAATATTTTTTTACGCACACATATTAAACGTCGATTCCATATTATACAATATTTAACAATTCTATTACACACTGATTGGGTAATAATAATGAAATTATTATTATTTTTTTTTTTTATTTTCATTATACTTCTTCTTCCACGATAATAATAATCGGGAAGATTGATAAGAATCGGTAGCAACCAACTCGAGACGACGAGAGAGTTTTCTTTCTATTTTTTTTTTCTTTTTTTTTTTTTTTCCTATCATCATCAAAAAACCGGAACCAGATCGTGTTCAAAAGTCAACATCATATTTGTGATCAATCAAATTTCGTCGATCGTTAAATTATTTTCTTATCATCCATCGAACGACTACACGTGTATTTTTTTTTTTTTACTTTGTATATTCCCATATCACACAACAACTTTGATAAAACACTCTAATTTAAACGTAGAAATGATCAAATCAGTCGTTTAAAGTCATTCATAAAGATGATATATATATATATATATATATATATATATATACTTTTATGTATCATTGTGATAGTATTTCCGTTCATTTTCTAATTTTGCATAGATTTTGTTCGATAGATTTTGTCTTTTTTTTTGTTTTTTTTTTTCTTGTGCGCGCAGTGGAAGACGAAAATCGTTCAATTGAAAAAAAATAACAATTAAAAAAAAAAACAAAAAAAAAAACAAAAAAACTAATCTCATTAGTTTGAATTAATAATATGTGAAGAATTACGATCGTTGATTTGAATTCAATGTCATTGGTTTCTCCATCATTTTTTTTCGTAATTTTTCTTTCCTTTTCTTTTATTTTATTTTTTCCTTTTCTTTTTTTCTTTTTTTTTTTGTTTTCTAATCAAGAATGGCAGTTTAGACGTAGCATTTACCAAATTATACTTTCGTAAACAGATCTTAGACTTCCACTTGAGAAATTATTTATTATAAGCGATTTTTTTCGTTTAGTTTCTTTTGCTTTTTGTTTTTTTTGTTTGTTTTTTTTTTGTTTTCTTTAAGAATAAGTTTTCTTATCAAATTAATTAATATAATATCAAAGATAAATCTTAACGATAATAAGAAAAAGATATTACAAATGAAAAATTAGTCGAATCATTATATAATATTATATTACTTATGTGTGTGTATATATATATGTGTGTGTGTATGTGTTTATGTGTTAAATCATCTGCGGCCGGTCTAACTATTCTCACATTTGATAATTGATAATAATATATTCTGCAACTTTAATGTTGTATCAAATATATATGTATGTATGTATGTATAATATATGTATTTATATATATAGATATATTATATATTATATAGTAATAAGTCTTTGTAGTTCTCTGACATTATCATAATCGATGGATATGTCGTAGATCAAGTACAATATTCAACAATAACATTATGAATGATTTGTCTAATGATTAACTAATTATGCATGACGATATAATATATTGATAGATCATTAGTTAGCGTTAAATTAAATACGCGAATGATCATTTTCAATTCAAGATTAACGGGATATATATATATATATATATATATATATATATATATATATATATATATATGTATGTATATATTATATATGAGTGCATATATATGTATGATAACTATGATTCAACTAACGATATAATATATGCTTATTCTTTTATCCAATGTGTGTATTAAGTCAAACAAAATAGTCTATTATATATATGTATATGTATAAATATTTATCGAATAAAAAATTAATTAAGGATTCGAGCAACACACTATTGCTGCTGTTTAACATACTACGTTTCATTGTGAAAATAAAAAAAGAAAGTAAATATGTCCCGATGATTTGAAAAAGGCAATTAGTTGATTTAATTAACGAGAAACTACAAAGGTTTTGTAATCTAGAATACACATTTGACAACGCACATACATACTGTATCTATCTATGCATTATTATTTCAATATGTTATATATTATGTTCACAGCATATTTAACAATCGATGTTAACATTGCTCAAATGAAGTTCTTTTTTTTTCTTTTTCTTTTTCTTTTTCTTTTTTTTTTTATTAGTTTTCCTTTGATAAGGCGTATGTAATTGTGCTTTATCGTGCTTCGTTAAAAGCAATCGAGAGAGTATGATGATATCACAAAATCGAATTCGAAGTATAAGCGTTCCGATTATTATTATATGTATAAGCTTTCTTTCAATTGGATGCACAATTACGATGATATATGTAATATGTATTTTAAGTATGATATAACCAACACGGTTGATTCACAAGTAAAAACCGTATTATAATTTAAAAATTTCAACAAATCCAAACGGGCAACGTATGTTAAACATTTGTATCTATAATCATCTGTAATCATCTTTTCTATTTTTCTTCTCATTCTCGCACGTGCCGTGTGCGTGTAATATGTGTGTTGTATTTGTGTACTCTCTATGTATGTATATATATATATTTCTATCAAATTTCTTAACACTATATCTCAAAAGAATATTTTATCGCAACGATCAAATGAAAATCTACTAAACGATAATTTTACCAAATTAAAAAAACTAAAACAGGGCAAACCTCATTTCGTTCAAAATTCCGTTCAACTCGATTTACAATGATCTCTAAACTACAAACAACGGCTGAGAATTGAATTGAAGGATAGGATAGAGCAATTTAGAAGATTTCAATTTAGAACTTGTGCGTTTTATATAACCAAACTAAGTCCGCCCGGCCTTCTCGTCTGAGAACTAATCGAATGTAGAGACCACCACCTACTCCTTCAACTGGGTGGACATTTTGTTGCTGTTGTTGCTGCTGTTGTTGTTCTTGATCTTGTTTTTGCTCGTGTTGTTGCTGTTGTTGTTGCATTTGTCTTTCTTGTTCCTCAAATTGCAGTTGTTCCACCTTTTCTTCTCTCAACTTTGCTTCTTCTATTTTTTCTTCTTCTTTTAATCGTAGCTGTTGTTCTTGTTGCTGTTCATCTTCATATTGTTGTTGTTGTTGTTGTTCTTCCTGTTCTTTCTGTCTTTGTTCATCTTCCTGTTGTTGATGTTCCTGCTGCTGCTCTTGCTGTTGCTGTTGTTGTTGTCGTTCTTCTTCTTCTTTACGTTGGAATTTTTTCCTTTCCCATTCTTCAATCTCAGCATCGGTCGGAGCATCATCACCGTTTCTTTGTTGCTCATATAAACCTCTTTCATTCTCGCCATTAGTGATAATATCCTCGCGTCGAGGCTCATCCGAAACGGCCGCTGTCAGTGCGGCCGTGGCCTGAGGTTAGTTGCTACCAGAGTGCTGTTTACGTTCGAAACCAGTGTCAGAACCGCTCGAGCTCAAAGTTGTATTGCTACCATATGGTTCCAACGATGATTGGACCGACATACTACGGCCTTGTTTCCTCACTTTGGGGGGGGAGAGTTTCCCGGGCTCGACACTGGTTGGGTCTGCCTGCAACAATCTCTGGGTCAAGTGACTTCCCAAATTTTCATTTATAATATTATTTTGTTTTACTTTCTATAATATTTACATATATTTATTTAAATAAATCAAAATAAAAAGCAATGTAGATTTGATTTATGTGGGATAAACTAAACGCACCTGATATGCTAATGCATTCATAATGATACTGTCAGGTACCAATCCTAATGGATGAACTTCATTTACCAAAGCGTTCGTTGGAATTTTGTGAAATTGAATATATTCAAGAAAATTTCCAATTATGTTCTTCAATGGAATATCTTGATTACTATCGTAATATTTCTTGCTCCACATCAAGGCTGCCTGATAATATAAATTAATAATAATAATAATAATAATACATGTACATATGTGTGTCATATTTCGTATTATCAAATAATTATGTTTCTTTCAACTCACTTGAAATTTGGTAAATTCGTCAGCACGTAATTCTTCTCTTGCCAATATCAAACGTACAACGTGTTGAGGCAGTAAAGTGAAAGATCCTAAATTTAACACTTCGTTCCCATGTTCGTCCACGAACTCTAATACCTTTAAAAAAAAAAAAAAAAAAAAAAAAAAAAAATAGAAAAGAAATGAATAAATTTACTGAATTAATAGAAGATACACAATTGTGTACAAATTTTTGTTGGTACATTCTCATCTAGTATCTTATCGACGATTTATCTTATCTGTTGTAAGCTAATAGTTTGGAAATTAATTTCATAAGAAGTAATAGCATTTGTAAATAATGAAGCTGATAAAAAATAAAATTATTAAAACAATGATAAGCAAAAAAAAAAATAAATGAGAAAATTATTATTATTATGTTTACCTTTTGTACCAAAGATTTGGTGCATTTGTATTGTATATAACGTTCGGCCGATGCTAATAATGCACAAACAGTATCGACGGTTATGCAACATTGGACGAATCCAGCGCAGGCTTTTCTAAGTTCGTCCAATCCATAATAATCAGCGGCATTCATAACACCTGCATAATTAAAAAAAAAAAAGAAGAAGAAGAAGAAGTCGATCGGTCGGGCTCGGTAACGCATAAAGTATTGATTATCCGTGATAGTCAGGGTGGGACAAACACACACACACATACACACAAACATGCTAGGCTCTAGTGTTCCCTTTCAACGAAATGTTTACCTTATGGTAATTTATCGGCTATCGATTAGCTCACGTACACATACAAAGATAACTTAAAAGATCTATGAATCGATCAATATTCTATATTCGAATAATTATAATAATAATAATAATAATAATTTATAGTATAAACAATAAATGATTCATTATCTTTCTTAATATACTCCGAAAAAAAAATAACAAAATTTATTATTATATATAATATAATAAATAATATAATAAATAAATTATATTTATATAATATTAATATATAATTTATATAATTTAATATAATAAAAATAAATAAATGATATATATAATATATTAATATATAATTTATATACTTTAATATAATATAATAAATATAAATGAAATTTATTATTATGATTATTAAATTACTCGATTAATATGACAGTCGATGTTAACTTCGATAAACTATCAATAAAACTGTATTTCGATTGAATCAAAGTAAATAACATTTTGTTAATTACCTAACAAGGTTCTTGGTTGTAGGGTGACGCAACCGGTATGAATATACTCGATGAGTTGACGAAAAACATCCGGCTCGAACTCCTCAATGATGAGAGTATGATGTTGATTTGATTGAGGCTACGAGAAACACGAGAATTTCAAGTTTATTCATTAAAATGTTGAAATCAAATGTCATTTATCAGACGATCGTTAATAATCATGCTTTAAGCTATTCCTTTTAAGCTTAGGTGCATTTGTTTTTCTTTTTTTTTTTTTTTCTTTTTTCGTTGGTTGTTTTCGATATTTTACATTTTGTTTACTCATTGGCTCAACGATAATATACATATTCATATACATTATATATAATTGACTGTAAATTATACTCGTTCGTTTGATTTTCTAATGATGTTTAAACAGATCAACAGTTTTTAATAGATAAAAGTGAGAATCATTGAAATTCTTTGGGATGAATATTATAATATGAATTAAACGATGATATTTGATTCAAATGAACAAATTCTACCGTGCAATAGAAATTGTGCTTGATTAATTTTCTATACTAAATTATAATACACGATAAATAAGAAAAAAAAAAAACAAAAAAAAAACAAAAAAAAAATAAAATAAAAAGAAAGAAATAAAAATGAAAAAAGAAAAATAAAGGTGTGTATAATCGTTGAACAACATTTTCTATCGTTTATTCGAGTGTTATTTTCATTTTTTTTTCTTTTTTTTCTACTACACACACTTGAAAATCTTATAAACTCACGTTGAGTATCGATATCAATATTTTGTAGAGCTTCGGTAAAAATATATATATATATATAGAGAGAGAGAGAGAGAGAGAGAGAAGCGTGCAAAATTTTCAAGTATGACGAATAAATGGTATTAAAAAAGAAAGAGAAAGATGAAAGGTAAAAGTAAAATCGGAAATATCAGAGATAGTTGAAGGAATATCGCATGCAATATCGAATCGATTTGTAGAGAAACTAATAGGTTTTCTATATATATATATAAAACCGAATCCTTCCTAACGAAAATATAAAATACGTAACACACATTCACGATAAATCAATACCAATGACTACAAATAAAAGAAGATGGGAGCATGACATTCACTAATAGATCTTTTACAAGTTTCATCTACTCGTGTGTATTGAAAAAAGGTTTTATTTGTAAATGAAATAAATAGTTTATACTCTAATCGATAGTTAAGTAGTGCTGTGCAAATAAGTAAGTATTTCTAATTGAAAAATCGAAATTCGATTTTTGAAGAAGTATACCTCTTGTATAGGTGCCAGCTGCTGCGTAAACCCTGATCGCTGTTTGACACATAACAAATGCACGCTTACTATCACGCTATTATTATTAATTATTATTTTTTTTTTTTTTTAATAAATAATAATGAACGAGAGGAAGAAAAAAAGAACAAAATATTCAAATGTTCAATGTCGAAACGTTTCTTTTAACTCGTCTATAAAAAAAATCATACTTCTATAAATTCTAAATCCTCAATTAGCATTTTGATTATAATTATTTATCAAATATCTAACACACACGTCCCATATATTCGTACGTGTATATTATGTACAAGGTGTCTTAGAATAATTTGAATTTTATATAAATGATTACTTCATTAGAACGAATGAAATTTATGATACAACAAATATTTCTAATGAAATATATTTTGTTGTTTTTAATAATGAGAAAAAATCTATTTTTTTTTTGTCTCATTTATTCATGGACACCTTGTGTATACGTATAACGTACGTGTTTTGTATATAAGGAATTCAACGAAGGATTGGACCATAAGGATTCCAACGTAGAATAATAAAACAAATCGAATAATTAATTACCTGCTGTGCCGCGTTTTGTAAATTTAACAGTGGTTCGGAGCTTCTCTTTAAAAAAAGTCGTATCTTGTTTTCTCTGGTTGGTGGTTCTTTTTTTCGTTGAGGACTCGGCGCTTGGTATAACATTTTATGAAAAACTCTGTAATAATAAAGATAACATTTATGCGAATCTATCCGTATTGATCTTAAAAAAAGGAAAAAAAAGTAATAATAAAGATAACACAAAAAAAAAAAAAAAGAAAACAACGTAAGGTAGATGTTTATATTTTTTTTTCATGTAAGTATGTTTTTTTTGGTTTTCATCATCATCTTCCTGTTCTTATTTTTATTGTTCTTCCATCTTCATTGTCAAACAATTTTTTGCTATCACTCACGAGATAATACGTTTTGTATTATATATTCGTATTGATAATGATAATATAAACGATACTAACCTACTTCTGGCAGCGAGGACAGCCTTGACGGCGCAAACAGGCTCTTTGGTGTCACCGACGAGAAATGTGACATCGCAAAGTTCTGGCATACTTGCCAAGAACTTCATGTCTTCGGCAAGACCAGTTTTATTTTCGAAAGTCGAAAAATCCGACTCGTCGACCACCCGCGATCCCGAAGCTTCCGGCATCGGGCTTGTGCTTTCCTAAAAAAATAAAAAACAAATAGAAAACAAATAGAAAATACACATATGCAACGATAACATTTTAATACAAATTAATTAAATCAAACAAAACAAAAATAAGTTAAAAATTTTATTGTAAAATTGAATAGCAAATAAAAATATTCGTTCAAAGTTATCAAACAGATGCAAAAAATATTTCCCCTATGGTCGAAATTAATTCATCAATAAATTCTTTTACAATTAATTCTTTTATAAATAAATTCATCAATAAATTCTTTTACAATTAATTCTTTTATAAATAAATTCATCAATAAATTCTTTTACAATTAATTCTTTTATAAATAAATACATCAATAAATTCTTTTAAAATTCTGCACCCTACTTCAAACAAAACAAAATAAAAAAAATATAGGAAAACTTATCTTCATTTTTTATTCATTTCCTTTTTTCTTTTTTTCGATGGTACTTTACGAGTTGAAATGACTTCCTCTTGTAGCAATATATTTTCTTATCTATCATTCATCATCCTGAATTAACCTATTTTAACAATAAAAATCTTCCCACCCCCATCATCTTCCTTTTTCATATAACTTTCTTTTCACGATTGTGTAAAAAGCATGAAATAATCGTAGCGTGAGTTAAGAACATTAAGAAGAACACCCTCTCCCTTTTTGAACAATATATCATGGTTTATCAATAATTTATCAGGATATTTTATATTTTTTTTTTTTAACGATATTAAAAAATACATCGAGAGGAATTGTTCTTAATAATAAAAAGAAAAATTACTTTTAAAGATTTTTATTAAGAGCTGTAATTAAAAAACAATTAATAGATGAATAATCAAATGATTTTGATCAACTAAAGTGAACAATAACAGAATAGGAAAAATCTAAATCTATTAACGTTATAATAAAATAAATCAGAGATAATAATTTGTAAAAAAAATGACACATGAAATGTTAGATTAACCCCATGACTGCCAATTACGAGATATCTCGTAGTGTGTGCTGCAATTTTAGATTAATTACAAATGGTTATTTGCATTAAGAATTATTAAAAATGTTTAATAAAATATACAGTATAAACAACATTAATTATCAATTATTGTAAATATCATTACAATATTATATCAATAACCTAATATTATTATATTTTTCAAAATTTAAGGCAAGATTCTCTAAAAATGTCTGACAGTCAATGAGTTAAAAATCAAATAATCAAATATGATGATAGATAAAACATAGAAATGAAGTCATGGGGTTTGATTAAATTCGATTGTACAATATAAACGGTAAATCCAAGGACACGTTGCTCGATCCAGCAAACCAACCCCCCAGTTCTCTACAACTACAACCATTCCCACCACCACCATTACCATCACTACCATCACCATCACTACCACCACCACCACCCTCTCGAAAAGTGGAACGCCAAGAAGTGAAGTAAAAAGTAGCGGGCCGAAAGTATAAAGTATATAGGAAAATTACCTGTTGCTCGAGTCCCGGAGCCTGCTCGCTAGCCGGGCTACTTTTGCCCCGTAAAAACACTTTTACCCAGCTATCTTTTGTCTCACGGTTCACGCACACTCCACCGTGTTGTTGTTGTTCATGTTGTTCCTCGACGCTTTCTGCCACGGTTCAACCCTCACGGAAAATCATCCTTTTGTTTTATCGCACACAAAGGGAGGTTACAAGTTAAATACCGATATGATCGTTTGATAACAAATAGAGATATATATATATATATACGATTAAAAAAAATTTATCAAAATATAAACGGGACACCAAGTATGATGAGAGAAATGGTTTGCTTTGGTTAAGGGATGATGGAAAAGAAAAGATGGCTTAAAACTCTCAGCGTTCGATAACCCCTCTCTCTTTCTCTCTCTCTCTTTCTCTCTCTCTCTTTCTCTTTTTCTCTCACATATACACACACGCTCCACCTATACACACACTTGCTAGCTCTTCTTCTACAAATGAACTCTTCCAACAGTAGCAGGAGCAGCAACAGCAGCAGCAACAGCAACACCAGCAGATACTATTCTTCTTTCACCAGATTAAACCTTTTATCTTTCACTGATTTAGTTTAAACGAAGTTAGGACAAAAAATCAAAACTACAACTTTTTTGCGAATTTTTTTTTTTTTTTAACAACAACAACGTAAAATGGAAATATCTTGAGTGAGTGAGAGAGAGAGAGAGAGAGAGAGAAAGAGAGAGAGAGAGAGAGACAAACAGATATCTTTCCTAACAAAGAAGACTTTTTTAACGATAAAGAAAATAACTGGATGTCGTTGTTTTTTTTTTTTTTTTTATTCTTAACTATCACCTTTATCTCGTAGTTAAATAATTTTGTTTGAATTATTAATCGTTTTAAATACACGAATAAAAATCTTTATCGAATTATAAGAAAGAAATTATAAATGAGGAATAATTTGGTGGTGCTGTGTAAAGCTTCCAACTGTACGAACAACCAACCTCTGCTGTGTGTCTTTCTCTACCATTCTCTCTCGTGCTACCCTTCCAAAGCTAAAAAGCACCTAAACGCGCAGACGCAATAAACGCAAACAGTTTCGCGTCGGCGTGCAGAGAAGGACGAAGGACACAGAGGAGGATGATATCCATCCAACCCCCTACACCCCCCCCGTTGCCTTTAATCGGAGATCCTTTTACTCTACTTTTTTTTTTCTTCTTCTTCTTCTTTTACTGTTTTACTTTCCTATCTTTTCTTTTTCTTTTTTTTTTTTTTCATTTCTTCTATTCATTTATTTCCTCACTCTTGTATTTTATTCACTTATCAACTAGGATTGGTACTATCCTTTGACAATTTATCATCAAGAAATTCTTTTACAACGATTTATTTGAATAAATCTCACGCATTGTGATAAAAAACCATAGATATTTAAAAATAAAATTTATTTTTGTGTAAATTAATTTAATGTTAATTTTTTATTTTTTTTTTTTTCTTAAAAATTTGTTAAGCGTGACAATGTAAACATTTATTTAATACACAGTTGCTAAGATTTATCAACCGAATTTTTTTATTTATTTATTTTTTTTTTTTTAATATATTTTTTGCATACAATTAAATATTTTTGTAATATTTTTCATTTTACAGGTAATACAAACACGTGTTGGATAAAAAAGATTGTTGCAACGTTGGAGGATGCTGATATGATTTAGTTTTGTTTAATATTACACAAATAACTAAATAAAATAAAATGAAATATAAGATTTAATTAGCATGAAATTCATGTATGAATCTTTGGTCGATTGATATTTGACTATGACGCGATAGTCAACGAAAGTGAAGGTAAACGTGAACTCGATGCTGACGAATCCGGGTCAAGCTCAAAATCCGCAACGGTGTGGATAGCAGCCAGCCATTCACGTACATTGTAGAAAATATACGTCCGTCTCACTTCGACCTCCTATCCTCCTTCTCTGTTAATCAATAACCAAGAACGCAAGCTCGAATCATCCGCAACAAGTAGTATAACATATTATTTCTCATCTAGCATGTATAATAAAATAATAATTGACATTTTAATATCAAATATCTTTCTAATCTCCTAAAAAAAATAAAAGAAAAAAATAAAAAAAAAATGTCAATTCTATTATAATATTACAAATAAAAGCGATACAATAAGAATCAGAAAACAAATATCTTTTTCTACCAATGTGAGAACAATTGAACATGAATAAATTGAATAAATAAATCAAATTTAATGATGTTGAAAAGATAGAAGCAATATTGCAAAGAAACGATATGAACAAATTTATGTCAATTACGAATACAAAATCTTGGTTTTTGCGGCAATGAACTTTCGAGTTTTTAATACCAACTAATAATAATAATAATAATAATAAAAAATAAATGTCGTTTGAGTTTGGATAAAAATTCACCGATCACATTTTCCTTATATTTTTATAAAAAACAATTACATATTATATTCTTAACTTAATTAATTATTTCAACAAAAAATAGCATAAATATTATTACGATTAGTGATAGTATTATACAACAAATACGTGTGTAGGTATTCTCAAATTATAGAATTTATTAAATAAAATATTTATTGGACATTTAGTGTCACAACAATTAATATTAACATGTAATTATTGGTTAGTAATTTTTAATTGAACATTGATGATAATATTTAATATTTTAGATAAAGTTTTGTAGAAAAAATAAGATAAGTTTGAAGAATAAAAATAATAATAAAATATAAGAATCAAATGTATGATATTAGGGGATTTTTGCTAATAATTTATAGAATTCCTTGTGAATGTTTAAAACCACCTTAGATTATATGCGATTGAGGTAGAACATCGTCGACGAACTACGTTGGTAAAACGATAAAACGCCTGCGCGAGAATAACGAACGATTTTCATCCACGTTTCCGTAGCAGCCACCTTTTCGATAAACGACGAAAATTCCCTGGATAGATTGTTGTGACCTTCCTACGAATTACAACAACAACAACAACAACAACAACAACAACAACTAGTCATAAGAACAAACAAGCAAACAAACAAACAAAAAAATACATTCGAAAAAATTCCAAAATTGTGGAAACGGTAAAAACATTTTTCCTTTTGTTTTCTTTTTTTTTTTTTTTTTTTAATCTTCAAATACTATAATATATTTACAATTAAACTCTTCCTCTATGATCGTTAGATTTTTTTTT
>NW_015149090.1:209839-233297 GCF_001465965.1 Polistes dominula
CTAATAAGAAAAAGAATTCGATTTGTAATTTACATTGAATTATTATTATTATCTTTTTATTTTTTTTTTATTATTATTATTTTCTTTCATCGCATGCTTTCTTTCTTTCTTTCTTTCTTTCTTTCTTTTATTTTCTTTTTACATGTTCATCGTTTACACTCAAGTAGTAGATATGTTGTTACGTTAAAATGATCGATTAAATGCATCGGTCTTTTTTTTTTTTTTTTTTTAATAATAATCCCTCGTATTAGCGAACAAAGTAGAAGGACGACCAACGAGGGTGATGTATGTGTTGGTTTGCAATGATGATTGACACGATATAACATTGAGACAATAAACGATGACGATAATGACAATAAAGATGATTATGATTATGATGATGATGATAATGATAATGATAATGATGTTGATTATGATTACGATGAAAATATTAATCGATATACGTTAGTAATAATATAAAACACAACACGTTGATTTTATTCAACACAATTATCTTGCAATAGGGTTATGTGATAAACGTTTTCGTAGATAATAATAATAATTATTATTATTATTATATTATTAATAATTGCGATAATAATAATAATTGCAATAATAATAATTGCAATAATAATAATAATTGTAATAATAATAATAATAATAATAATAATAATAATATTAATAATAATAATATTAATTCAATATTCATATTTATATATACACGAAATAAGGCACGTTCGATATTTTTAATATTTATATTCGCGTGACGTAGATCGTATCGAAGGAAGACGAGCTTCGTCGCAAACGTTCAAATATTATCATATTCTATATAATTTTTTTTTTTTTTTCATTGTATTTTCTTTCATTTTTCTTTTTTTTCGTTTTTTTTTTTTCATATTAACTTGTTCATCATAACGCGAGATATGCAACATCCTTACCAAATGTAAAAAATGACCTATTTATAATATATATTATATATTTATATATTAGTATATATATATATATATGTATATATTATATATAATATATATATATATATATGTATATATGAATATACTAGTATATTATATATTAATATATAATATATATTATATCTATCTACTATATAAAGTATCTTTCAGAATTATTACATACACGCATCCACATTTACAATTTCGGCCCTTACTTTTTTTGTTTCTTACTTATTTCTCTACTGTTTTTTTTTTTTTTTTTTTTTTTCATAAAAAAGAAATAATACATTTATATATTTATTATTTCCTTTTTCTCTATCATATTTTCAAATGAATTTTAGATAAATCTTCGATTGATTTGTCTCAATCAACGGAGAACAAACAATTCGTACAACATTGCAAGATTTATGCATTTTTGTTTTTGTTTCTTATTCTCTTCTCATAATTACTTTTTTCTTTTTCTTTTTCAGGGAGGAATAATTTCGTTTTGGTATTTTTTTTGCTTTCTACCTGATTAGGCGAATGAAACAAAAACTTATTTCGTCACGACTAACAATAGAGAAATGATTAATTTACTTAGATAATAATTAAGCACTCGCCATAAAAATCGGACGAACACGGGCGATACTCAAACATACACTCAAAACACACACAAACACATACTCATTCAATTTCTATCATTCATTATTTTCTTATACTCGTTTACATTATTATTATACTATTATTCATGTAAATGTATCTGCTTGATCTCTTTCTTTTTATTTTTAAATCATGTTTGTTATTTTTTAAGCACACGCATACCACACACACATACTAATATACATACACAATCGTATATATATATATATATATTTAATATACTCATACATACTCGTATCGCTAAGTATTACGACCGATAATGCTCGAAATCGTAAATACGAAAACTTTCATTCGAAAGTTGATCAATTATAGAAATATTTAAAATATTATTTATCTCTCGTACGAGTGAACATTTGAATAAATAATAATAATTAGAAATATATTTGAAGAGAAGAACGTTTTTGAATAAAATGTATATAAAGTGTTTTATATCTGTTTCTCCTATATTTTATCATTTCTCTCATTTTCATATTTTTTCTTTTTTCCCATTTTTAATGCTCCTTCATTTTGAGATTACTTTTTTTTTTCTTTGAAAAAAAAAAAATCGATATGTCATTTTTTTATTATTATTTTCTCAATTATTGATAAAATATGTGTAACGAGAGATCACAAGGATATGTTAATCAGTGTCCGTGTAATTATACATCCAAACAAGGGTTATTTTGTTTTAGATGATTTGTTTAAATTTTACAAAAAAAAAAAAAAAAATCAAAACAATCAAACACGGACATATTACACGTCTGTAACAATAATTTAATGTTTGCTTTAAAAAAAAAAAAAATAAAAAAGATCATTATCATCATCCATTTTCGAGAATGTATTATTATTATTATTATTATCATCATTATTTGCAGAAAGGGTTCAAAATGGTATTCACGATTTCGTTGGCACGCAAAGTATTTGCGAATCGCATATCGCAAATAGGAATTTCAATAGAATTTATCTCGTTTAAATGGGTAAAGTCGAAGGAAAATGGGGGGGAAAAATGGGGATTTTGGAAGGGAGTTGAAAGGGATGGTGGTAAAAGGGCACGCGTTGTCCATCGTAATATCAAACGTACGACGTGTATAACCCTAAACTTCGAAGAAATCGTTTTTTTCTTTTCTTTTTTTTTTTAAATGTTTGAACGTAGTTTTCTTTTTTTTTTTTTACACGTATGTACGTAATAATTATTATTTAATAATTAAAATTAAATGACAAACAACTTAATCCCGTAGCCCTAGGCATCATCGTACGATGATGATAGAAATATTATTTTACAATAAATGTACAGAAATCGTTCTCGTGTCTCTCTTTACTCATCATTAATTCTTCTTATTCATACATACATACATAATATTATTAATTATCCTTCTAACTATTGCACCACGCAAATAATAATAATATCTTTCTTTTTATATCAATCATTTAATAAAATTAAAATGTAAATAATAATAATAATTATAATAACAGCAAGAAAATAAGTAGAAGAAGGAAGATAACAATAATAATAATAATAATGAGAACCACAAATGAATAATTCACATTACATATGTGTAATAAACGCTCGCACACATGCAGATGATTATTATTATTATTATTATTATTAACGTTGGAAAAGTTTCGTGTGAAAAAATTAAAAAAAAAAAAGAAAAACACACAAACACGCACACACACACTTTTTTCAAAGTTAAAAACCACACACGTTTATTAGCGTGCTTCGTAATTGTGGAATGTTAACGTTATGTTTTCTTTTTTTTTTTTTTCTTTTTTTTTTTGCATTATAATTTGTTTGTTTTATCTATTAAGTTCTTATTTATTTTTCGATAACACGAATGTATCGATTAATTATTAATGATTATTATTCGTCGAAATGATCGAAGTATAATTAACAGGAATGCACACGCAATTTTCGTCACGTTTCTCTCATTCGAGATTGATAGAAAATAACAATGAAGATTTAAACGACATTTCTTTTTTTTTTTTTATGCGTTCGTCTAATTTCTACGACAGTTTTTCGTATACGCTCGGTTGTGTCGTTCAAGGCAAAAACGAAACTCGTTTTTAATTTGTTTTTTTTTTTTTTTATTCTCGAGTAAAGTTTCTCGTCGTAGTCAACGTAGTAGTTATATCGTCGTTCTTGTAAAATATCATACGTGTATTTCAATTTTTTTTTTTTTTTTAAATGTTCATAATCGTCGTAGTTATTTAAAACACACATTCACACATGCATACGTACATAGCACACACATCTTAACACTTTAATTATTCGTTAATCGAGAATCATTGAGAATCTTGATAAGACGAATTACAAAAAAAAAAGAAACACACATTTCTCATTTGAAAATAATTCTCATCCATGATTCGCGAGATACGATGTCTTAAAAATAAAACAAATTAAAAATTAAACGATTAAGAAATGAAAAAAAAAGAAGAAATTGTCGAACGACGAATATTAATAATATTCTATAAATCATTAATAAAAAAATGAAATAAAAGAAAGAAAGAAAGAAAGAAAAAAAAACTGTACCGAACGACAAATGTTTTCTTATTAAAAATCGATAACAAAAAAAGAATCTTGTTCATCGATTAATATTAATTTATAAATTGTTTAATATATATTGTTCGTCACAGCATTTGAAAACGTGCTGGGCTGGTCGCCTTCTTATCTTCCAAAACGTGTCTTGCCGATAGAAAATTTGTGTCCTTGTAGGAATGGTAGAAGTTGTTTTTTTTGTATATCAATTGGAATGTTTGATCGACGTCGAGATGAATATGCTCGATATCACAGCTTCGAGGGATCGTAATTCTCGAAGGACCACCTTTGTCTTGATTCGGACGACGAACATTCTTCCATCAGCAATCGTTGCTTACTTTCGGTGATTGCTAAACATTTGTCGCTACTTCCGTGCCTTATTTGTTTAGTCTGAAAAATTTTATATATTATTAATAAATATATATATATATAAAAATATTTATATATTATAAATATTTATTATATTATAAATATATATATATTACAATATAAAAACATACATACAAATTAAATAGATAATAATTATATATATATATATATATATAATAATTTCATTAAATTTTATTAATATATAATAATATAATAATATATTTAATAAAATATATTATTTATAATATTATTAAAATATATATATTAAAAAATATATCATAGAATTAAAGTTTTTTTTTAAAGTTTAGTAATTTGATTGATTGATCGATATGAGGATTTTTTTTAGGATTTCTTATTTTTTATTTTTTTTTTTTTTTAGTTCAAATAATAAAAATAGAATAAGGTTTATACCTGGGGATTATAAATCCATTGTTGATTTCCTTTGCTACCGTGACAAGGATAAAGGATAACATCCTGGCCACTGTAATCCAGGCAGGATTCGTCTCTACGAATTTCACCAATCTTGCTCAACATCCAATACTGCGAAAAAGGATTTTTATGATTAGTTTGAAAGAATTTATTTTAAAATATAAAGAAGAACATATGAAACAAATGTGTGTTTGTTAAGCGTTTGAGAAAATGATCATTCTGACAGCGTATGAAAAAAGCTTTTCTATTAATCATTTGCACACGTTTTGAATTTAATTAAAATATAACATATATACATATATAACATGTTGAAATTTGATTGTGAATTTTTTTCAAAAATAAATGAACAAATATTTTCTTTAGAAAAAGGAACTTTGTAAATTAGCACGAGAAGACGAGACGAGGCTAGACGAGACGTGGTTTAGTATAGTTAAACTAGGATAGTATGCGGGTTAGTATTCCTTTCTATCTCGTCAATTTTCTTCTTTTCTTCCGTATGAAGTCGGATTACGTTGCACGACGTCAAAGCATTACTAATCAGTAATACCGATCGTCGATAATCGAATCCGATGGTCCTCGAAATTGCATCGATTTACACAAGCCCCTACGTTCTGTTTCCCGTTTGTGCAATTCCAACCGATCAGAATCGAACTTTGGTAAAACGAGAACGAACATACGAATTCCCAGAAATGTCAAAGTTCTTATTCGAAACAAACATTATATATCGTTTAAAGAGTATTTCAATATTTTGCATTTTAACGATTATGCGTTTACTTTCTTTTTTCATTCGATAGAAAAATATATTTCATTATTAATATTAATGTATATTCATTTGAATTGTAATAACGCGATAATACAAATACATTAATCATTAATTTAATTAAAATTAATTTTTATTAATTTATTAATATTATTAAACTATTAAGTTAACAAATTGATATTAACTAATAGTTAATAATATTAACCCTTTAAGTTGCAAGCTCGAGATAATTCGAGCGGCGTTGTATCAGCTTGAACCAAAATTGATCCTTAATGGGTTAATATATTAATAAGTAATATTAATATATTAACCAATAGTTATACTAATAATTAACTAATATTTATTAAACTATTATGTAATCACTGACCATTAATTTTCTTTTAATAATTACAAATTATTTAGGTATAAAAAAACTCTATCATTTTTACGTTCATCTATGATAAAAAAGAGATTCGTTATCGTTCACGAATCACGATGTTTGAAATATTGTTCTTGTTATTTTATTTGAAATAAAACCCGATAGTTTTGTAGGTAAAGTAATTGCGTTTAAAGTTACGTATGAAGGGATTGAAAATGAGAAAATCATATAATTGATCTTTCATATCGCTGTCAGAATCATTTATAAATGTACGTACAATATATATACACATGAAACACATAGATAAGGATAAAGAAGACAATGAGAGAGAAATAAAGAAAAATAAAATTAAAAAAAAAAAAAATACAAGTAACAAATTGAAAAAGAGAGATCAAATGTTACAATAGAAACAATTAGAATTTAGAGTAACTTTAGGATAATGAGAAGCAAGGAATCGTGGCAAGCATGCATTATTATACCGAGATGTTATTAGCCATGCGTCACACTCACTCTCTCTCATTCTCTCTCTCTCTCTCTTTCTCTCTCTTTCACTATGCTTCGTGAATAGAAAGGAAATGTGTCGGCAAATATCATTATGCGTACCCCGACAATATAATTTCGCTAACGAGATTGCACATTTGATCGTTGACTAGTCTCCCCGTGTTTTCATCCTACGGTTATTAATTAATAAACGCGTTTCGTACATGTAAAAATCATTTCTTTTTTTTTTCGGTTGTTACCAAATAAAAAAAAAAATATAAAATAAAATAAAATAAATTCAATCGAACGAACGAAATGGTTTTTTTTTTGTTTCTACGATTTTTCCTGTTTTTTTTTTTTTTTTTCGTTACCACTTCTCAATTTCTTGTTCATTCCCACGTTGGGAAAAGTTCAACAAAAATAAACAATCAAATGGATATTGAATTTATAAACAATTTATTCAATTGTAACGAAACGATATCAACGAATCTCGTAATACTAATTGAAGTAAATTCGTTAAAATATTAAGTACCGTGGTTGGTAAACGAATGTTTGTTACGAAATGAAAGAAAGAACAAAAAAAAAAAAAAAGAAAAATAAAAATAAAAAGTGGAAAAAAATGTTTAAATTCGTATTGCAACATTGTGCGAGTTTGCGATTAATTGTTTCAACGATCGTATAACGAAAGGCCATTTTTCATTAGGATTGTGTTAAGGAGAATTTTTCTCCGTGATAAAAAAAAAAGATTTGAGAATGTTAAGTGGGAGCTAAGGTAAGGGTGGAGAGGGTTTATACGGTTCGTCGTTTAATAACAAATTGGCGGCTTGACGAAAAAGCAGAAATACGCGAACTTTGTTCAACGATAAAGAAAAAGTTGCGGTATTAAAAATAGGGGGAAAAAACCACTCATAAAGAAAAAAAAAAAAAAAAAGAAAAAGAAAATAAAACGAGTAAAAAATGAGATATAAAATTGACGAAAAAAGGGTAGTAACACTCTTGCAATTTAGAAAAATTATGTATGAAACGAATGTAATGTTTTTTGTTTTTTGCTATTTTACGATTATCCTGAAGAAAAAAAAAAAATTTGTCATCCACTCTCGTTTATATACCATAGAACTAAACAATAGGTATGAATGAAAGAAAAACAAAAATAAGAGAGAGAAAAAATGTTCTGGGGAGGGGGTGGTGGTGGTGGTGGTGGTGGTGTATAGCACGGTATACCTTTTACAAAGATTATGAAAAAAAAAAAGCTGATACGTTACTAGACTAACAATAAGAGATGAAGATTCAAGAATTTTTCTTTTTCTTTTTTTTTTTTTTTTTTAACAAAAGCTTTCTCCTGTATCTTTCTATTCTCTATTATTATTTCTTTTTTTCTTAGTTATTTCTATTTGAAAATCATTCAAGAGACGTAAACGTCACCCGTGTTCTCGTCGTTTTCGTTGTCGTATAGAAGCCATTCGAAATTACAACAAGAATTATCCTTAACATCGATCGTTCAAGAAATTATAAACGACGACAGAAAATGGATAGCTATGGGCCAACATAGAGAGAACGTTGTTATAGATCGTCACAACGACAGGAGGTACGACGATTGATGAGCACCCCCAACCCCCCAACCCCCGTACCAGATTACTGACGTTACTAATTACGTTAAACGAGCCAAGATTAACGATGATCTAACTCACGTTTTCTTCTTCTTATTCTTCTTCTTTCTTATTCTTATTATTTTTATTTTTCTCTCTTTTTCTCTTTCTTTTTCATTCATATTCTTTCTATAGATTCTTATCATCCAATTACATACATTACACATATATAATATAATTCAATTCAATTCAGAATAAAAAAAAAAAAATTAATTACACATATATAATATAATTCAATTGAATTCAATAAAAAATAAAAAATAAAAATAAAAAGAATTTTAAATGAAAATTATTTCTTTTTTTTTTTTTTCCAAATCAATTCACTTACTCATAATTTTCAAATCTTTTTTTTTGTTTTTCAAATCATTTCACCTACTCATATTTTTTATTTATTTATTTTTCTTCTTCTTTTTGTTGTTTTTTTATGATGATAAATTGGTTTGATAAAAGCGAATTTTTTTTTTTTTTTTGTATAAACACCTTCCTTCACCTTAATAAAAATAATAATAAATAAAAAAAAGAAATAAATAGCACAATCGATCACACATATCCGAGCTTAAATCCCTCAAAAACACACAAACACACACATATACACACGCACAATACTATAATCCCATAAATTAGTAACATAAGACCACCGCGTGCCCCGTAATACTAATTCGATGTTATTCGTTTTTGTTGTTTTTTTTTTCCCCCCAAGTGGTATCGCGACGTGCCCAGATTCGTATACCTGATTGCCGCCCTGACGGTGACAAGGATATAAACCCACGGGCTGGTGAAGGTCTTCCGGTTTTCCTGGGGAGTCTATACATATGCCGCTAGCGAGTTGTCTTATCTGCGTTTAACAATTATCGATACATATTTTTTGTTTGTACACCGATATTCATAAGATACTTCTATTATTGCAATTTTTGTATATTTTATTATTTATCCTAATTTATATTTCTTACGTCTACGAAAAATCCCTAAAGCTAAATATTTCGATCATTATCCTTGGCTCTCCTCAGCTTCCACACTTTGGACAAGCATAATAAATAAATAAAGAAAGAAGAAAATCAAAATGAAGTGATATAAAATCGTGCATACACAATCAATACAAACGATGCAATGGGGGTTATTATATATAAATATATATATATATACACACACAAACGTTGTTGTTAGAATGTTAGATCAACGTTTTATAACAAACAAACAAACAAAAAAAAAACTACGATTTTAAATTTTTCCAAATTACACTTGACAATTACTCTTTTTTACGATAAACAAAAACAAAAATTGTAGAAAATTATTTTTTTAGTTTACTTTGAATCGTAGTTTCTTTTTAAATATCATAGAGAAATTACGAACAATGTGAAAATAAGAATAGAAAATAGAAAATATTGTGATGAGTTTTGACGAAAGTTTAATTTTCAGGATTTTCTATAGACGAAAATTCGTTCAACCGGTTATTATCCCATTCTCTACCTGATTTCCTCCTTGTCGATGACACGGGTAGAGTCCGGTTGGCTTATGCAAATCGGCCTTTCGTGCCGGAGAATCCAAGCAGGTGTTGCCTCCTTCTCCAAGATTACGTACCTGCCGTCGTTTAATGTTAGTATGATCATATCACAAGGATTAATATCATTATTAAGGTCATTAGTAACGATTAGTTCTATTCGTACAACGCGTATATCTCTGAAATTGAAGAAGAAAATCATAGAACACTGAAGAAAAAGAAAAATGATGGTTGGGGTTGGGATAATGGGGAAAGATAGAAAGCGAGAACGAAACACACAATAAAAAGAAAGAAAAGAAAATGACAGGAAAGTGGGAAGGGGAATTGGAAGAACAATTTTATTCAAGAGTTCCTGAAAATAAAAATTTTAACCACCAAAAAAATTATTATTACAAGCACGAAAAACACAAAGAAATAATAATATAAAAATAATACTAATAATAATAATAATAATTATTATTATTATCTTCCGCTTCGAAAATGGTATCTGAAAGAAAATAAAATATATAAGAGAGCTAAAAAAGGAATATAAAATGTCGCGTGTAAGCAAAAGCTACAACAATTTCAATTAATTGTACTTATTATCTCACGTAAAATGGAATTTATTATTTTAAAAATTAGCCAAAATTACGAAATTTTTTATTCGTACGAATACGAGAGATAGAAATTGAGGAAAATGTTTATACCAGGATGTGCGATAAATATTCGTTTCCTCTTTCTCTCTCTCTCTCTGTCACTGTAGTAAGTCTCTCCTTATAAAAATTACGCTGTCCCAACGAGTTAACAAAGATAGCGTGGGATCGAATGAAAATGCACTCGACATTTTTATCGTCTCTACCTTCTCGCATTTTTTGCATCCGCTCGTACTTTTTATTCCGAAGTACGGGAGAACATTCGAAAGGAAAGGGGGAAAAGAAAACAAGAAGAGAGAAGAAGAGAAGCAACAAAACAAAAAAGAAAAAGAAGAAGAGCTATGTAGTAGTAGTGGTAGTAGTAGTAGTAAGGGTAAAGACAAAGATAGAGAGAAATTGTGGGTGGAGGAGGAGGAAGTGGAGGTGGAGGCCAGGTGAAAGTCAGAGGACTACATGACCGTACGATCGAACTGTCTCATTTTTCAAGCGGAAGCTGCAAGCAAATCGGCAACGAGAAAACGAAGCTTCCCCCAAACTTTATGTCGAAAGAAATTCTAGTGTACGTGAGGGGGGTCAATATATATGTAACATATATATATATATATATATATATATATATATATATACACACACATACTAAAACAAATATGATTGCGCTTGCGCCTACGTACGTTCTTACTTGCTTAAACACATATGTGTATAAGTATATATGAATGTATGTGTGTGTACGTAGGATGCATTCAGTCACGAAGCTCGGTCAGCAGTCCTGATTTCACTGACACGCAAGAATTCTGTGGTCGTTGCAGTTTCAAATGCGAGCATCTTCATCTTTCTCTACTTTTTCTTCGTCTACCTCGGGCAGCAGCACTCTACTACTACCACTACTATCTTCTTCTTCTTCTTTTTTTTTTTCCTATTCTTTTTTCATATCATGCTGCTGCTGCTGCTGCTGCTGCTGCTGCAACTGCTGCTAGTACTCCACCCACCCATCCTTCCCTACTCATACTCTTCTTCTCTTTCTTATTTTTTGTCTTCATTGTGAACGTCATCTTCGTCTACGTCTACGTCTACGTCTACGTCATAGTCCATGGTCGTTGGTTGCAAGCTAAAATAAAAACTAAATGACTTATATCGGTAACTCATCCTAGAACACAGTTTTCCTTTAAAATTGTCGAAGGTACGATGATCAGGGGGTAGATTTTTCACTCTACGATCTGATTCGGTCAAACGAACAAAAAAATAAGAGTTTCAAGTTAACCTCGAGAATCTCTCCTGTAACCAACCTTCTCTTCTATCACAACCTTTTTCTGTAAACCTGCTGGACGTGTCAGGATTTTTCAATGTGTTCCTTGATCCCTCTCTCTTTCTCTCTCTCTCTCTCTCTCTCTCTTTCAATGTCAATAGAAAAATCATATTCTCTTATTTAGCAGATATCGAAAATGTGTTCACAGATGAAAAGAAAACGAATATGATATGACCAATAATCAAAAATGATTTTATGTGTAAAGAAGGAATAGAAATAAAACTAAAACCTAACTAAAAAATAAAACTAATCAATAATCGAACAACACCTAACGATCGAATTATTTCCAAACGTTAACACACACCAAGTACAGAAACCCTAGGAACTTGCGTTATATACACGTCACGCAAAAACAAAAAAAGAAAGAGAGAGAAGATTTGAAATGACTCGAAAATCGCATTTACCTTTCCCTACTCTCTCTCTCTCTTTCTCTCTCTCTCTCTCACCTTTACCTAGCGAATAAAATTCGTCTCGTTTGTCGAGGCTCACGTACGAAACGTAACACGTGCAATGGAAATTATTCACGCTGTGCACGATTTCTGGACAGGCTCGTCGAGCACCGAGAACTATAAATTCTCTCTCTAACCCCTTTCCGACTCACCCTTCCCCGCCTACTCCCCCTCACCACCCGATTTATCCATCCCAGCATGCGACGGTCGTCTCTCCGATGCGCGAGAAGAGGCGTCAACGTGATTTACTGGAAGATCGGCGTATCCCTTTGACCGAAACGGAAGAAGGATGGGAGAGAAAGGATAGGGGAAGGGGAAAGAAAGAAAGTACCAAAAAAAATATATACAAAGGGATTAGAAAGAGTAAAAATGACGAAGGGCTTGGGATGACGTAAAAAAGAAAAAAGAAAAAAAAAAGAGGAGAAAATTTTCCCTCGAAGCAAAGAGAAGGAATTGTGAAGTGGAGGTGGGTTTGGGTTACGGGAGGACAACGATGAGTAAACGGATAAGAGGCAGAGAAGGTGGAATGGGGAGGTGGGGTGGAGGTGGGAGCTTTAGTGGGGCAACCCGAGGTTCGTGACTTTCGAGCATGGAAATTGTTATTTTGCATGTCGAGACATTCCGGAACGTAGGTAGAAGCCGCGTGCAATGCTTTTTCCTGAATATATCTGCTCATTCTTTAATCTCTTCTTCCTTTTTATCGTCTATCCTTTACCAACCCTTCTCTCTGTCCCTAGAATCTCCTCTTACTCGCGATCCACACCCTTGCTTCTACTGCTGCTGCTGCTGCTGCTGCTGTTGCTGTTGTTGGTTGGGTGCTGTCTCTGAGAAAAATATTGGAAAACGCGTTCCTTTTCTATATACCTAACGCTCTTCGAAATACGTCGGATGTTGGATATCAGGAAAAGAGAAAAAAGAGAAAAAAAGACAGAAGTAGAAAGAAAGAAAAAGATAAATGATAGGAACAGGGGATAAAATAACGGTCGATACCATTCGCACAACTCGACACCGGATTCCGTTGGCTTCCATTATCATGTTCGATCGACGGACGTATTGCTTTCAAGACGAGACTCTAGCATTGCTCTTCCCTCTCCCATTGGCCCAATAAGAAACGAGAATAGAAACGGAAATTGCCCAACGAATTTCCGGTCAATAATAGGATATATCGGTGAAAGGAATGTTTCTTCTTTCCTTTCTTTTCTTTTTTTTTTTTTTTGGTTTTCTGTAATTTATTTTTTTATTAATCATTTAATCGATCGACAGATACACAATTTTGATTATGTCAATTGAAACATAAATTTCCGGTCAATAATATGATAATATCAGTAAAAGGAATGTTTCTTCTTGTTTTTTTTTCTTTGCTTTTGATCTTTCTTGTTTTTAGTTTTAATTATTAATTATTTAAGGAGTTAAATCGATCGACAGATACACAACTTTGATTATGTCAATTGAAACAGCCAGGTAGCTAGCTAGCTAAGCTTAATCATGACTATTTCATTTTACCAAACGAGACACGCGTGATACCGTTATCGATCATTTAGCGATTACAAATGCCATAGGAGTGTCTCTCCGTGTTATGGATATAAATCAAGATCCATGAGTGATCGTTAGTAACGAGGGAGGAATTAAAACTGTATTGCCTAGAACCCAATCCCTGCGAGAAATCAAAATCAAATTGGGTTAGATAGTGTTCACATTCGAGAATCGATAATCTCGATTTTGATCTCACGTAACTTGTTATATGTGTGTATGTATTTATTATATACAAGATAGAGAAGTAGTAAAATGATCAACTTTCAAAAAAAAAAAAAAAAGAACGTCGAAGAACGATCATCGTTTTATAGGATATATATATATATATTTTTTTTTTTCTCTTCTGTTTATTTCCTTTCCTTTTTGTTTTTATCTTCGTATAAAAAATGAGTATCAAAAAAAGAAAAAAAGAGGAAATAAACATTTTGATCGTATAAAAACATTGAATTATCTTCCTTCTTCGATTCGTTGATAATCACACGTGATTTTGATACTAGATATATCCCCAATGTATATGTATCTTTAGATATATGTATGTGTAGATAAATGTATTGAGTTGATAAAAGATTAATATAAAAGAAAAAATGTCTTCTTATTCGAGATTTTGAAAAGAAAGAAAAAAAGGGGGAATTCCCGATGACCGATCTCGTACGACGAATCGATTTCCGATCGGAACTTGGAAGGGAGGATGAGAATAGAGAAAGCTCGCGAATTCTAACCAATCGAGATTACCCCCGACAACGGGACTATCCCCCCAACAAGCATTATTGTTGCCCAATCGAAACAGCCATTGTTTCCTGTGTCGCAAGCTCGTCGGCATCAATCATCGCCTATCCCACTAACAATTCAACACACCCACAGGACGTTGTAACGAACCAAGAGTAGTAGGACGAGGATGAGGATGAGAAGGTGGAGGAGTTGGAGGAGTTGGTGGGGGAGGTGGAGTGAAGGAGGATGAGTAGTAGTACTACCTCGCGAGGCGAGTAGTTGATCGGATTGGAGGAGCACGGAACAAAAGGCACGAAGCGTCGTTAGGTATACGAGTACATTTACCTTACCCATTGAAGACATAGCTAATCGATTATATAGTCTGTTTGCTTTGTGATCGATGAAAGCCCAAAGCCGACGCGAAATTTCCATATCAATCAGATCGTTGCATCTCTCAGATCACCAGAAAAAAAGAGACCACCCCTTCCTTACCATCCCTATTTTCACTTAAGATCATTCATTCTTCTTCCCTTTTACTTTCAATAAAATAGAATAGTTACTTTAAATATGATTTTAAAACGCGTTCATTGTACAGCACTAAATCGCGTATGGAATTTCGTATTATTATATGACGTGATATTGAATGATCATTTAATCATAATACTTTAATATTTTGTAATCTCGTTTTGTTTTATGGTTTCTAATGAAATAACTATTATCTTGTATTTTTATTTAATTTTTCAAAGTGACAGTTCTTGAGAGTTGAGTTCGAATATAGGTCACTTTATTATTAACGTTTAATTAAAATATCATCGGAGGTTTGATTATTACCAAATGGATTAGATCGAATCGAATTTCGATGAAAAATATTCAACATATTATTATTATTATTAGTATTATTATTATTACTGCTAAGTACTTATATTTTTTTCATTTTTTTCTTTTTGCTTTCGGAGACGTTCCGATTCTCGACTACTTCACGATTTATATAGGAAGTCTGTGGCTAATTAATCTGATTACGATCCCCAGTTCTACGTTAACGGTAATAAATAACATTTTAATTGCGACCTTTACAACTTCCGACTTTCCTGACTCGGTTTCAGTTTAATAACACGATCGACGGTTGCTTGTTGCGAGCTGGTATCTCATCGTGTCGCAAGAGTTAATACGACACATGCGAATTATCATCTACGATTTCGTAAAATAATTTTCATCGTGATAATGGTGCCCTTGGTGCACAAAGACAGAGAAAAAGAGATGGATAGATAGAAAGAGGAGAAATATAAAGTGTGTGAGAGAGAGAGAGAGAGAGAGAGAGACAGAGAGAAGGAAAAAGAGAACTGTAAATTAATTAACGGGAAACTCAATTAAAACACATCCGGCAATGTGTAGAACTCCCAGTGCTTTCAAATTTTGCCAGGGGCTTGGGACACGCCGCGAAGCCAGTAAACAAACGAGCTATTATCGAAACGATATTGGTTGGTCAAAAAGAGAAAGAGAACGAGAGAGACAAAAGAGAGAGAAGAACGCATAAAGTACAGAGGAAAATGCGTTAAACGATAGTAATTAACGTTTGACGATTTGTTAAACGTTGCCTTCAGAACACTGACTATATACATATACATTTCTATATACTACATACCAACGCAAAAGTTTCTACTTTGAAAAGAGATAAAGATCCGACAAATATTCTAGAAGAGATCAAGAGGAAACGTAATATGCAGTATAGGTGATGACGGTAAAGTAAAAGAGAGAGAGAGAGAGAGAGAGAGAGAGAGAGAAACTGTTGAAAAGTATTCGAAATGCGTCCAACAGGCTAGTGTGGAAGAGGATCCTCTCGAGAATTGTAATTCGACGCTTTGATGGATCAAAGAGACACATAGCCGTTGTTACAGGAAACACCATTCTTCTCTTTTTCTTTCCCACAAGTTTGCTTGGCAGCATTTCTCTACCGTATCAGCATCCTCCATCCTTGTTTCCTTCTTCTTCTTCTTCTTTTTCTTTTCATTTCTGTCTGATCTATCCTGGTCTCGAATTGAAGTGAGCAAATGCTGTTGCTACTCTTTTCTCCCACCTTGTTTTTTTTTTTTTTTTTTTTTTTAACAAACCTAAAGGAAGATAGAAAGAAGGCAAGAAAAAAAAACATTCTATCGTAGATCTTACCTCTCCAGAAGCAACGGCTTCACCGGGAATAAAGAGTTCCGGGTAAATGTTGTCGAGGTACCATTTAAACGACTTGCATCCGAGCTTTTTCCTCAGGGCTTTACGTTCCGATACGTCCCCAAAGTTACCCTGAAAAATCGTAAATCATAAGTTCAGAAAAGTTTATCCATCCAACCAACGGAGGTGGGAAGGGGTTTTGGGAAGGGGGGTTGGGAGAGATGGATGTTTACTCGACTGAAGAAAAGAAGCTAGAAAGAAAAAGATATATATGAGAGATAGAGGAAAACTGACTCTGTATATATGTGTGTGTGTGTGTATGTGTGTATGCGTGTAGGATCATCTTTACGCTTCGACGAACAAAAACTCAAAGCTCTTCAAAAGGGAGATGAAGTGCGGATGATCTTGTCCGGAAATTCAACGATGACTAAGATTTTAATTAAAGTTAGAGCAAAGTCTCGTTTCTTTCTTTTTTTTTCCCCCTTACGTTTTAACAGAATACGCTCTCTCTCTCTCTCTCTCTCTCTCTCTCTTGCTTTTCCTTATTGGATGACGACGACGACGACGACGACGATTTTACCCTCTCATGAAATCGTTCATTCGTTACTTAATTGTTTTTTAACATTTTCTTAGATTTATAATAGAATTAAAATTATAATTGGGAGAAAAGAGTATTTTCTATGGAATTATTTGGCAAAATAATCTTCCATAAAATAATTTCATTTAATAAGCATTAAAATAATATATGAGTAAATATAAATATATATTATATATTAAATAATATATAAAAAATATAGTATATTAAATTATATATAATATTATATAATTTAATAAACATTAAAAAAAAAAAAAAATGTGTAAAAATAATATAACAAAAAAAATTATCATAAAATTCTTATGGTATTTCATTTTCAATTTCAAATTTTTCATACTTTCTTATTTAAACAATTGAACATGACAATCATCATTCTGTTCTACAACAACAATTTCATACTTATTTCAAAAGCAATCTTTTCAATGTAGCAATCATAATTTGACGAGAATGATCGTGACGATGATGATAACAAATTATGATCGAGAAATCCCTGGCTTGTCTTTTTATTTATTTTTTTGTTTTTTGTTTTTGTTATTTCTCGTTTGAAGAATCTATGTGAATGTGAAAATCACAAGAACGTAGTATACACATAGTTTGGTCGTGAAGAAGTTGAAGCTACCGCCTAGTGCAATCCATTTTATTTGATCACTTCGGCCCGTCGATCTCTTCTGGCAGGACCGAAGACAAGGAACGAATGAAGATCGACGATAAACGATAAATCGTTATAGCCGGTAGTAGAAGAAGCCAAGACAGGCGAGTTATCTTTACTCGAGACCTTTCTCGATCGTTTACGGTTTCCTTTTTACGAGAAGTTCCGAGTCATGCTCCTTTCCATCATCGTTCACTTGTGTGTACCTTTATAACGTTACTTTTCACCTATACACTTACACACTATCTTTATTTCTTTCTCTCTTTCTTTTTCTTTTTCTTTTAGTTTCTTACATATTTTTTTTTTTTTAATTTTAATTAATAAAAAAATAAATAGCAAATCTTTCTATATCAAAATTCAGTGTCACAATGTTTGTCCATTAATAACGCTGAAATTACTCAACCGATCTTTATGAAATTTTCTTTTAATTTTTTTTTTTTTGATTTTTTCCAACTTTAAATATAGGATAATTTTTATCGAGATTATTGTTATCTTTTATTCCTAATTTAAAGATTTATTATTTAGTGTTTATCTAAGTTTCTAGGTTTAGTACAAACTCACTAGATAGTATACTGTATTACAATTCAATTATTTCGATATATTAAATAATAAAACAACATTTCCAGAAATTTGTGTATAAAATGTTAATCAATTATTTAACTGTAAAAAAAAAAAAAAAATGACAAATCTGTTCTAGGGGAAAAAAACACATGATAAATCTTGCAAACATTGTCATCCCCGTGAAAACTCGGCATGTCACATTTCACGAAGTTAAGCAACCACACGTTACTTCTCGTAAACGAAAACCAAAAGTGTATGTGAGTGTGTGTGTGAGAGAGAGAGAGAGAGAGAGAGAGAGAACGAGAGAGAGAGATAGAGAGAGAAACTAGAGAAAAGTTAAAAACCGTACGGTAGAAAGGTTATTCAAGCAGCAAAAGAGAAGAAGAAGTGCTCACCTTGTCGTGACCTATCCTTTGGTAGTAGTACTTGGCGTACTCGTCCAACCACACTTCACTCAACCTTATGCTATTCCTCTTGAGCACGTTCACGCCGCTACGCCACTTGTAAGGGGAACGCTTCCTGAAGATATGACCCACGTGCGAACACGGCACGATTTCCAGAGTACCTGAAGGACAGGTACGTATCCCACCCCCCCGGTTCTTGTCGAATTAAGCTTTTCAAACCAATTTTCTATTTCGTTCCATATAACTTTGACGTTAAAAAGAAGAAAAGAAAAGAAAAGAAAAGAAAAGAAAAAGAAAAAAAAAACAAGCTCGAACTCGAGTTGTTTCAACTTTGATTTTATATCACGTACTTACAACCAACTACAACAAGTTACTTTTTCTTTTTCTTTTTCTTTTTTTTCTTCCATCTATTTTCACGATATACAATAAAACGAGTTTGTAAAATGTTCATGTTATAAATATTAAAAGAAACAATCGTATTACCTCCACACATCCAAGTCTTGAAGGACAACTCGAGATTCTCACCGCCCCAGATATCGAATCCGCTATCATATGTACCAAGTTTCTCGAAGAAAGCACGATCTATCGAGAACAAACCACCCGCCATTGTTGGTGACCAAACTGGCTCCGCAGGATTCTTATGTCTTTTCTTCTCCCTTTCCGGTACCGCGTGCCAGTTGAACTGTTTCAAAAAAAAAAAAAAAAGAAACAGAACGTATCGTCGTAAACATGACTTAAACACTTAACTGTTTAGCATAACGACAACGCTTTCACGAGATTATAAAAAAAAAAGAAGAATAAAAGGTAAAATCTTTCAAACAACAACTTTTCTTTTATTATCATAAATAAGAAAAGAACAAAATATGTAAAATGATATTATAAAAATTAAAAAAAAAAAAAAAGAAAAGAATTAAAGAGTAATTCACGTAACACAGTTTTCAACTTAATCGTCGGTTTTCCAATTAAAATTCCTTCGAATATCTGACAAAAGAAATTGAGTGAGAAAAAAGGACTTTAAACCTTCAAGTAAAAAAAAAAAAAAAGGGAAAATGGAAAATCTTCACTTTTGCTTACTCAGGTTTTCTCAGATATATTCTGTAAGATTTGTTACGACAGTTTTCATTAATCTCGCGAAATCGTTACTTAAATTAAAGTCAATTTTGGATTGGTTTACCTGAAGATTCCAATCGAAGCCGCCGACGTTCACACCACCTGAGTCTCTCCAATGGTACTCGAGTGTAGTGTCATCGATAACATCGATCACCGGACAAACTACCGTCGTTGGATCACGCGCTATTCTATCCAAAAGTGGTTCCAACCATCCTACGGTACATTCACAGTGACTGTCCAAATACGTTAGGACCGGTGCTTTGGTAGCTGATGCACCAAGTAAACGAGCCCTTATCAAACCTTCACGTTTTTGGGCACGAATTATTTTCACCTTGGGATAATTCATCATGTAATCTTCCAGTTGTCGTTTCAGATGAGCTGTTGGAAAATATTTGAACAATGTTTTCTATCATTTTTGATTACTTCAGTTTTTTATTTTTTATTTTTTATTATTATTATTATTTTTTTTTTTTAATGATAACGAATCTTAATAAATCTACATATTATTTATATCATATATAAATATTCGTTATATATATATATATATATATATATATATGTGAGTGATTGGATTGAATTTTTATTTGATAATTTAACAATCGTTAATGAAATTATGATTCGTTCATTTATATTTATTGAAATTTATTGTCTACAATTTAGATGTGTGTGTGTGTGTGATATACTCGATATATATTTTCAAATTTATGATTTACGGATTTTAAACTTATGCATAGATTGAGTTATCTAACCTAAAGTAACACATTCCAAACGTGATTGGTATATGTGTTGTCTTTATCGATAGTATGCAAATCTAAACTTCGTAAAACGTCAACGTGTCTTTCTCGATAACAAAATGCTTCCCCAACCAAACTTATACACAGAAATATATATATATATCATACTTAAATCGTATTATTAAAGTTAAAGTTATCATTTTGTTAAATTATTGTTACGAAATAATAATAAAAACAAATGTGTTAGTGCACGTTTTTAGATGAGAATCAATATATCGTTCCTGTTTTTTTCCCCACATTGCAGAAAAAGGAAGAAAAAAAGAAAAGAAAAAAAAAAACAATTCACTTTGCAATAAAACATTGCTCTTAAGAAGTTGCAAAAAAAAAAATAAAAAAAATAGAAGAAAATAAAACGCGTGAAAAAAAGACTATAGAAAAAAGTCGTTTTTCTTAAATAACTCTCTTAAAAGATACTCGTGCATTTCGTGATTGCACGAGAGAAAAAGAAACTCGGTTAAGTGGTAAGGTGTGGGGTGAAATTACGGGGGTGATGGGTGTATTTCACTATGCACGCCATTAACGAACATAATATTTCTCGTTTTACGAAGACGAACCTGTTTATGTTTCATCAACAAGTATTTATATAATATTTATTGATTATTAAACACATTTTTTTTTCTTTTTCTTTTCTAAATAAAAAAAAAAAAAAAACAGAAAAATAATTAATTGAGTAAAACATTTGGTTATGTAAAAAAAAAACAAAAAAACTGGAATGATTCCAAAAGTATTTATAAAATAATACTTAATTATTAAGCACATTTTTCTTTTTTTTTCTAAATAAAAAAAAATAAAAATAGGTGAATTTGATTAAGTAAAAAAGAAACAAACAAACAAATAAAAATAGATGAATTTGATTAGGTAAAAAAAAGAACCAAGAAAAAAAAACAAATAAAAATAGGTGAATTCGATTAGGTAGAAAACAAACAAAAAAAACAAATAAATATAGGTGAATTTAATTAGTTAAAAATAAAACCAAAAAAAAAAAATTGGAATGATACAAAATCGATAAGATTTTCCTTCGATGACTATGACAAAGATAATATACTACATATATATATACAATTTACAATACATAGGACAACGATATTTAGATTTACGAGGATAGAGGGTGGGTTGACCACAGAAGTGAGCTTCAGAAGGGCCGAAGTAATTAGTGGACGTACCTTGATTTATTCTACGTTACAATAGCTTTGCAAGAGTGAGAGAGTGTGAGAGAAAGAGAGACAGAGAGAGAGAGAGAGAGAGAGAGAGAGAAAGAGAGAGAGCCCGGACGGTGATCCTAAATCTACATGGTCTAAGCTCGCTTGACTATGGATATGGTTTATAAAGGGATTCCGTTCGTGGATCGTTGTGACCCGCGCGTTATCTTCCATTCCTGTTTGCTCTATGGAAATGGCCCAAGGAAATCGATAAAATCCTTGGAATGTTCGCGACATGGTTGTTGAACTTACATCAAGCCCGCATACCATTTACATCTTTGAATCAAAAGAGTAAGGGAAAGAAAAGGAAATAAAAAAAAAAAAAAGAAAAAAGAATGGAAGAATGTGAAATCAAAGGACGACAAGGATATAAAACTTACACCCCCTCTAAACCCACCCATTTCCCCATTCTTCCAATTCTCTTCATTTCTCGTTTCCTTTACTTTTCTTTACTTTTCTTTGCTTTTCTTTTCTTTTCTTTTCGTTTTTTCCGACTTGATAAGAAGACTAAATTTGCCCTTTGTACAATTCAGTCTCTTTTTTTTTTTGAATTTTCTATTTTTTTTTTTTTTTTTTTTTAATCATTTATTTCTTTAGTCCTACCAATCAATTGGAATGATGTGAACGGTGACGTCATGAAAAAAAAAGGAAATTTTATTAACACGTATACACTCGTCGTGGAGAAAAAAGGGCTCTCGACGCAAATTGGATTTTGGTGTAAATGTAAAAAAGCATTTTTAACCTCGTACTTTCTTTTCTTCCTTTTTTCACCTCGATAAAATATAAAAGATCGACTAACGACCCCCCCCCCTCCCCACAATAAAGTGCTTTTATTATTTAATCTTTTCTATTATTTATTTTTTTAATTTTGTTTTTCAATTCAATCAGAAAAATAATGATAAAGATGACATGTAAGGGTGGAACGAGTGAACGATAAGACGTTTTTAAATATAAAATATGACCAATAAAGAGTTAAGAGAAAGAGAGAGAGAGAGAGAGAGAGAGAGAGAGAGAGAAAAAAGAACTTTAAGAAGGAAGTAAACTAAAAATAAAAAAAAAGAAGAAGAAAAAAAATCTTAAAAAAGAGGAAGTTTTTCCGAGTTTGAGTCGCGTGTTTGAAACGAAGCTGCCAGTTGGGCTTTCGTGACATGCAACCAACCGGACGAATAAGGGTTGCGCGGAAATCGTAGAAAATAAAGTGAGAGAGAGAGAGAGAGAGAGAGAGAGGGGAGAAGGAGGGGGTGAGGAGGGAGTGAAGGAGAAAGAGAGAAAGAGAGAAGGGAACGAAGGAACTTTATTATCTCGTTTCTATGATAAAATTATCAAGCAGTCTCTATCGGTAATCATGGTTCCCGTAGACCAACATTGCTTCTTGCTACCCAACAACAAAAGTCCTCGCTAGTATGTTTATGAAGCCCACTTCCGGTCACTAACATAAAACGGGGCTTATCTCGGTGCCTTTAAACGGAATTGCCATGGCCAAACTTCTTTTTTTTTTTTTTAAGCAAAACAGCAGCAGTCGTTTGATTTTTTTCTTCTCTTTTTTTTTTTCTCTTCAATCCTTTTGCTTTGATTTTTATTTATCTATCAAAATGATGTATTGAAAATTTTTTAAATATATATATATTTTTATATACATAAATCTCTATAAAATTATATATATATATATATATAAAATAAAAATAATATTTATAAATAAAATAATATTTATATTAAATATATATATTTATATATTGAT
>NW_015149090.1:233328-262541 GCF_001465965.1 Polistes dominula
ATTATATTTATATATATTATGATAATATATTAAATTATATTTATTTATATTATAATAATATATTATATATTTATATATATTAAATATATATTATTTTGTAATATGTATAATAGTAATATATATATATATATATCATCTTTTTCGACGAACCATCGATACTATTTTAACCCCTTTTTGTTTAACGAAAAACAAAAAGAAGAAAAAATAAAATAGTGTGTGTGTGTGAATAGTAGAAACTAAAAAAAGAAGAAAATTAAAAAAAAAGGGTTTCTTTTTGTATAACTCATGAAAAAAAAAAAAAGAAAAAAAAATTGCAGCAGATTGTGTATAGAGATCGGTTATCAATGCGTATCGACATTTGGAAATTTTCTATCGAAATATGATACGGGAATGGATACATAAAAGGTAGAGGGGTGGTGGTGGTGGTGAGTGAAGGGAGAAAGGGAACAAGAGAAATAGAGAAAGATAGGCGAAGGGATGATTCGATTCTCTATTCATATCGAGAGCTTGGTTATATTTTGACTGAACGAGAAACAGACATAAATTGCAATTAATTCATCTATTTTCAAATCATGGAGTAATACTACTAATAAGTCAACGAACCTGTTATGCGAACTGAATAATAATAAATCGTTAATAATTACGATTTATGATAATGATTATTAAAAATGTGGCTTTTTTTTTTTAATTGTTATAATTAAATGAGAGACATTAAAATGTATCAAAGAAATAATTCAATTTTGTTAATTGTTTAGTAACATTTTTGAAAATAAGTGTTCATAAAATTAGTGTACACAATACATGTTATAAAAAGGGTGTCTTCTAAAATTTTCTATTATTTTATTTGAAATTGTCAGTGGTGTTCTTCTTGAAAGTTAATGTTTAATTAACTTATCGTTAAATAATTGATCGTTTTATGTTTTGTATTTTTATAATGAATGTTAAATATAAAATAGGTGTTAAATCGTGAAAGGTTTAATTACTTACGCATATCTGAATAATCATCAACGAGAATAATTTCTTGTATAAGATGATCCGGTGATCTGTCCAATACAGAATGTACTGTCCTTAACAAAACCGACCAGGCTTCGTTGTGAAAACAAATTATCACAGCGGTTGGTGGAAGATCATTCAGGTATCTTCCAGGTTCTTTACACCTGCATAACAAAAAATAGACAATAAAAAGATTAGTTTACAAATTAGACGATTATATCAATTAATGTAATATTTTACAATATTATTCATTAGTAATCTATAAAAATATATATTCTAACAAAAAATTGATAAAAATATCTGAAATTTTACACAAAGTTCCAAGTTCCTTACACTTGCATAACAAAAAATAGAAAATAAAAAGATTAGTTTACAAATTAGACGATTATATCAATTAATGTAATATTTTACAATATTATTTATTAGTAATCTATAAAAATATATATTGTAAAAAAAATGAATAAAAATATCTGAAATTTTGTACAAAGTTCCAGGTTCCTTACACTTGCATAACAACAACAAAATAAAAATATTATTTTTACAAATCAGATAATTATATTTATAATATTTCACAATATTATTTATTAGTAATCTATAAAAAAAAATTGAATATATATATCATCAAGTATTGTAAAATTTTTGCACAAAGGTATTGGTTATAACACAAATTTAATAAAAAAAAAAAAAGAAAAAGCAGACAATCGTAAAATTTGAATATTCTTCTTTCGATAAAAAAAGAAAAAAGGAAAATTGTTCTCTCCCTCTCCCTCTCTCCCTCTCTCTCTCTCTCTTTACACCTCCTATGCAAATCATTCTTTAAAACTTACAGAGAGTTACTTTCCAGTGAGTGAAAAAGAAGTTAGTATGTTCTAACTTTAAAGTTAAGGAGAAAGTAGTCGCGCGTTTCTCATTCGATATCCTAGCTTGATTTTCTCTCTCTCATTCTCTCTTTTTCTTTTTACGGTGTTCTCATACTTCTTCGGGCTTCGTCACCGTCAGTTTCCCTTACTCTTACCCCTCATTTCTATCAGCCCACCACCCTCATGGCAATAGGACTCTCTTTTGTCGTCGGAAAAGAGGATATCGATGTTGAACGTTTAAACGAGTAGAGGAAAACGATCGAACCGTTTACCGGCTTAAAGCAACTTTCCACTTTATTCATCTGCCATGATATTTCACGTTCAACATTTATGAGATAAGAGATATGAGATATTCATATATGTATGTATGTGTGTGTGTGTGTGTGTGTGTGCATGTAAATATACCGATTATCTGAAAATATCGTGATATTTTCATATCTTCGTCTTAGCCAAGCTCATAATAATATCTTTCTCGATTTCTATTCGATATAGTATAATAATTTCGTTCATCCGATTGAATAAAATTTCAAATATAATATCTTTCCGAATACTTTTCATTTTAATCGACTCAAATAACGTTTCGAATAATCTTCTTCTTCTTTTTCTTCTTCTTCTTCTTCTTCTTCTTCTTCTTCTTCTTCTTATTCCAATACTTATTTTTATTCTTATTCTTATATATTCTTTCTGTTGTCAATATTTCATGAGTGAAATTTGATTCTTATTCCTATACAATATGTTTCCATTTGAAAGATTTACTTACGACGATCGATAAAATTATCGATACGTATCACGTTACATTTGATATTTATTGAAAATTGTGAGAAAAAGGAGGATTTTGATAAAAATCGAAAGAAATTGTTGAATGATCATTTCTTAACATATTTAACAATCGAAGTAATATTGAATTGTTCGCAGAGTAATTTCATTTTTTATTGACACAATAAAGACATTAGTTGATGCAAATCAAAAAATATTAACACGTAAGATCAATGAGATCTTAAATTTATCAAATTTTAATTGTTTAAGTCAACTTTAAAGGCCTAGGTTTAATCTCGACACGAAAATTATCTTCATTTTTACAAAAGATAAATGAAAATAATTACTTTACGAACAATCCAATAATATTTTTTTCATTCTCAAATGTTTTGTGTGTTAAATCAACGAGGAAAATTCAACAACAACAACAACAACAACAAACAAGAAATAAGATCAAAATGATATTTGTTATATTTATTTAAGAAATCATGTTTCTCATATACTGAAATATAATTTATTCTCTTTACGAGAGAAATAATGTTAACTTTCAATCTTGCAGTGCAAAGTTTGCACTTTTTTTTTTTTTATTCAGAAGATAAACCACGATCGGTCTTCCTTCTTACGAATCGATTATGTTATAATCCATGACACGATTCGACACATCGTCTTTTCGTAGAAATATTATTAGGTTTTTTTTTTCTTTTTTTTTTTTTAATGAAATTATCGAAAATCGAAATGATACGAATTCTAATATAATCAAAGATAAAAATCTAAAGATTATCAATTTAACATTTGATTTGATTATTTCTAACTTAAGTAACAGATAACTAGGTTAACATTATTAAAATACTATGATTTATTGATTGCTTCAGATATAAACTATTATATAGTTTTATAATACACCTGTACGTATCAGAAATCTTCATCATAAATTCACATAACGGTTGTATTTAATTGACAAAAATGTATTCTACTTGTTTAAAATTCACAATAAATTTAGAAAATTCTTATGAATGATAAATTTAATTTACCATTTTAATGAATAGGATTGAAAATAAAAAAAAAAAATAAAAAAGAAATTGAAAGGGTTGTAAAGGAAAAGGATGTTTATTAGGTGTATCGTATCCGCGTGTATACAACCAACGAGAGTTTGGGGAAATGAGAAAGAAAGGACGAAAGGAAAGGAAGATTAATGTTTCAATTAAAAGAGAAGGGCAAAAATACAATACTTTGCTAGTGCAAGGTTTCCACGAAGAAGCGTCGTAAAGATTCAGTAATGGGCCAAACCGTTCTGCAGACTTTTGGATATATATATGTATCTATATATATGTATAGTGTTCTACTAACGGAGGATGTCCATGATAAAGTGTTTCTCACCTCGCACGGAAAGTTCTACTAACGTGGTAACCTTCTCTATACAACTATGTGTTCCTTTACTATTATATATATATATAACGCCCACTCCTAGAAACGTGTAAACAAAACTAGAACATACAACTTTCGTGATTTTCCACACGCGAATAGAGCGTGTGCAAAATGTGTTGCTTTAGTTTCCGTGATAATCGGTAATCGGCTTTTTCGAATTATTTATACGAACATCTAAATACGACATTCATCTATGTGATAAGTAAAGTAATTAACAAATTCAATTATTCAATTGATTTTTTTTTTTACATTAACACATCGTTAATAATCCATGATGATCGTTTGATAATCACAGTTCTATTGAAATATTATTCTTTTAATATTTGATTATACTTGAAATATTACTTTTCTTGTTTTTTTTTTTTTCGTAAATAAATTGTAGATAATATTTTGTTATATGTATTTCATTGAAATTTGCATTATAATTAATATTTTTTATTTATACGTTTAAATTCACTATCGTATAATGGCGTTTTTGCATATCCATACGTTTTGTGTGTGTTTTTTTTTCATTATAATCACAAATATATATTTCTTTTCTTTATCAATTTGAAATACATCTCTGTTACATTTAATAATTAAATCGCGTTGTTTTTTATTTTTTTTTTATTATTATTAATAAACAATTTTACATAATATTGTTGTCAATAATTATTAATTTGTTGAACAAATGTTCTCATTTTATTATCGTCAATTGATTTTGTTGGAAAAAACGTAATAATACCCTAGTGCATCGATTGGTGATAAAAAAAAAAAGAAAACAAAAAAAGAAAAACAGAGAACATTTGATAATTTTCCATCATCTTTTCTTGCAGTTAGCGAAACGATTTAATGGGATTTCAGTGATGCTTTGAACTATGGGGCAGAGGGTTAAAGCATTGATAATCGTTTAACAAAATTTTCAAGCCACACAAGAAAATAATGTTCCATTGATCATATACCACTTTCTTTTTTTTCTCCATTGCTTTCAATCATTGTTACTTGTGGGGTATATGATATCGATAACGAAACTGTATTTTCTCACTCGAGTGAAATATATTTCTATTATTTCAATAATTTTGCCACCGTAGAGGAAATTCACGACGATGGTAAATCAATGTTTACCCATTCACGTTAATCGAATAACTTTTTGTAAATCTTTTTATTCCTCTCAAAATGTATCATTCACCATTTAAAATCAAATGCAAAGATATTTCAAAAGAAGAAACCAAAAAAAAAAACAAAACCCAAAATAGTATATCTGTTCGTTTAAAATCAAACATCATTTTCTTACTATGACAAACTTTTTTTTTTTTTTTTTTTAACAAATATCATTAACAAACAAAACACGTTATTATCGTATTAAATACTAATGCAAACTTTTATCTATAAAAGTAAAACTATTAAAAATTATTCTCGTGAGTATTTCTTGTTAGTGAATATTGCGTTACAAACTTTACTATCTAAAAGCATGCTTACAATAACCATTAGCTAAGAATACTCACGAAAATAATTTCTGCTAATTTTACTTTTACGTATATTTCAATTATTTTCTATAAACACATTGCATTCAATTATTCTTAAATAAAATAAATGAAAAAAAAAAAAACAATACAATTATTGTATTATAAATTATCATCTAATATCGTTCACATATGCTATACGTATTATAAAGACTAAATTACAAATAAAAAAAAATTAAACAAAATTAAACAAACAAATAAAAAGTTAATGAAATAAGAATTGCGAAGGAAAAAAAAAACGAGATATTAATTTGAGAATAATATGCATGAGAACGAACTGTGTTAAGAGCCTTCGTTCACGTGGATCTTTGCAATTCGACGAAGGATGCTTCTGAAGGACTATGTTGCAGGAGGGGGTGGTGGGAGGTTAAGGGTTGGAAAAGGGAATGATGGATTGTGTTTACCTGTAATGAGTAAACATCCTTCATGCTATGCATCGACCTCGTCTCTCTTCCTCTCTCTTTCTCTTTCTCTTCCTATTTCTTTTCCTCCACCACACACATACATACATACATACATACACACACACATACAATGAAAAAGAAAGAGAAAGAGAATACCAACGAGAACGATTCGTATGAGAGCAGTTTCGCTAACAAGCATTCTCGTTTGCATCCTATTTCTATGAGTCCATGTAAAATCCTACTCTCTTAGTTTGTGTAATATCTGTTTATGTGTGTGTGTATATATATATGCATGGGAATGTTCATGAAAGGATTGCATACTACTTTCATATTCGCGACAACGATATGCAAGAGTATTGCAAAGTTTTGTCGGTGCGAGGTCTAACATAAGTGATGTTAGTCTAATGCCAATAGAAAGGACGAGTTTCACGAGCAGATGCACTCATAACGAGCGTTGTTTTCATCTTTACTATACTATATTGTATATTTAACATAAGTGCAAGTTATATTACTTTTCTTTCATCTTATTTTATCATTCTACATATCACATTTTTACTAACTTGTTTTTTTCATTTATTTTAATATTATGTTTCATTGAATTTATTAACTTAACACAATTATCTCAATTTCAATTTGATTACAAATTATGATTCAGTATATGTTTCTTATTTTTTTTTTTTTTTTCATTAACAAGTATCTCTCATTTGAGTGTAATTGAAAAAATGTAGATAATATAAATAAAAAATTGAATTTTGATAAAATGCCAGATAAATGCATAATTACAAAAATTAGATATATTGTCTATTTATTATTCACTCATTCTCATTTATTTAATAAAATGGTATCTTGCGTTATTGCACTTTTTTTTTTTTTTAAAAAAGCTTGTTAGAAACTACATTCACAACTTCGTAGTTCGATGTTTGTTTTTATCAAAGTTTTAAGATAAACGACGTAATGAAGTTCAAGATTAAGAAGAATAAGAAGTTGAATAAAAACTGTTACGAGAGAAAGGGAAGAAAAGAAAAAGAGAAATTAAAGACAGATGAAGAAGAATAGATGATAAGAGAAACTAAAGATGTAGATAAGAGACTAAGAAGAGTTAAGTAAGGTAACGTAATTATCAGCATCCCCAAACAATCGTGCTCGTTAGCCATCGTCCACGAGTCCATCTCCTTCTCACCCTCACCCTTACTCTTACCCTCACTGTCACCCCCATCCCAGTTTTAGGTGAGCTTACGAAGCGAAGATGCGAACAGGTAGCGAGAAAAGCAACCGAATGAACGAATGAGCGAATGAACGAATGAGTGAGCTAGCAAGTGAAGCAAATGCGGTGAATAGGACGAAGTAAGAGGTAAGAGGGTGGGGGTTCGAGGGGGATGGGGTAGGGGAGGGGAGGGGAGGGGAGAGGAGAGCGAACTCTGCAACTTTTAGAAAAGCCGGTATTACTTCCTGTCTGGAAGTGAGCCAAGTTTCTAGCTGCTTATTGGTCGACGACTATCTTTCTCTCTCGTACCTTTCTCTTCGTCTTTCTATCTTCTTCTCTATTTCTCTTAACGCGTATACCAACCCCCATCTTCTCTACCGTCACCTCCACGACGACTACCCTTTCGTTCTCCCCCCATCCCCCTCCCCCTCCCCCTCCTCCTCCAACTCTTCTCTGACCGACGTTTTGCCCTTTGGACACAGAAGTCCCATCCAGTCCGGATGCTTTCCACGAACCGCAGCAGATTTCCAACTAATGGAGCCTGAAGAAGAGACACGTATCCCTTTTCCAACTCCCTTTTACTACTCACCACCATCACCACCCATCTCACCCACTCATCCCCATCTTTCTTACCAGTTTCAAGATCTCTGTGTCCTCTCGTTCCACTTCGAAATCGACGACACTACTCTTAGGCAAAGAGAGAGAGAATCAGAAAGAGAAAGAAGAAGTTCTTCTCTTGTCTTGTCTTCGCTTCTCTTCTCTTCTGTTCTTGTTCTGAACGTTTCTGGAATTCTATTGAAGTTGTTCCCTAGTTAGAAGGTTCCATTTTGTAATACCGTAACTAATTTCTTCCTGGTCCTTTTATTTCTCAAGTCTGTTCGACAACAACATTCTAAGAATATTTTTATCTTAAAGAAATCGATGATATATATTCTAAATTTGTATTTATTCTGAATTATTTATTTGTTATTGTTAAATCGTTAGCAATATTTTTGATATTTGAAATCCTTTTAAAGTTAAACACGTTTAAGAAAATGTAGTTTACTATTTAATGTGTATATTTGTAATCTACAAAAATTACAGAAACCTTACTGAATTTATTAGGAACATAACTTGTTCTAAGTTGTGATAGTAATTTATGAAATATAGGAAGGTTCTCTTAAAGACTGGCTTACAAGAAGTATATATTACTAGAACATTTTAAGAATAACAGAGTTTATTATGAAGATACTTAAGTGTAACATAGCAACACCCAAGTACCCAAGTTTCACGATTGTATTATCTTATAATATTGACGTTAATTATGAATAGATCGTTGGTACCTATTATATTCAAATATTATCTACTCCAATTATACTATCACATCCTTTAACACCTTAACACCCAATAGTTAAATAAGTACTTGAATAAAATTAGACGAAAAACGAAAGTGTTGAAACATAAAATACACTGAAAATTAAAAGCAAATCTTCGAAAATTACAAATAGAATAAAAATCCCTTTAAGTATTTAATTATTCATGGAATTAAGCGTACTAAAGTCGAGTTAATGGAACATTTTGAAGATCAGAGGATAAAAAATAAAACAAAAAACACACACACAGAGAGAGAGAGAGAGAGAGAGAGAGAGAGAGAGAGAGAGAAAGAGAGAGTGTGCAAGAAGAAAAAAAGAGAGAAATAAAATGTTGGGTGTTAGGTATACGTAGTCACACTCCGATCGTTCCTTTTCCCAGGTCCAATTTCACCCTCTCTCTCTCTCTCTAACAAACACACCCACACACAAATACTGTCGTATGGGGGCACGTAACCGCTCTATAACGCCACGAATTAATTGGTCTTGCCCTGTGATTAGTAGGTCCCACGGAATTACCGCGATGCCCGGTCATGATTAATATCCAGGCGTTGCCAACTTTTGCACGGAAGATTAATAACGAACGAACGGTAGGTAGGTAGGTAGGTAGGTTGGTAGGTAGGTTGGTGGTGGTTGTACAAGGGATGAGGGATAGAAAGAGAAGGATTTGGGAAGAGGGTGGAAACGAGTCGAAGTTTTAATGCAGCAAACGAAGGTTTGTCTTCGTTGAGATTGCGACCGGCCACCAAATTCCCCTATTTCTCTGCTGGTTCACGTTCAAAGTCAGCCCTCGACTGTCATCCCCAGCGGTTGATTCTCATTTTCTCATATTCCCCTACTTCTTTATCCTTCTCATTTTCTTTCCCTATTTCTATCTTCCTTCGTTTGTTCGTTCTTTTATTTGCTAGTTCTATAATTGTCAATAAATGAAAATCGAATTTAATAAGTTTGTAATGGTACTATATAAAATGTGAAAGATAAGATCGTTCATTAACGATATCGATGTTATTAGAAAATAGTATTTTGGATGATATACTTTATGATATCGTGATAAGTAGAATCGAAGAAAATCTTGAAAGTTTCTCAAGAGATATTATTATTATTATTATTATTATATACTTTGAAGTATCTTCAAAAGATTGTTCAACCTTTAATTTGTCGTGAAGTATCTTATGTATTAAACTCATTCATTACTTTTTTCTTTCTTTTTATTCTTCTTATATAGTAGTAATAGTAGTAGTAGTTGTAGTAGTAGAGATTTCACGAATGGTCATTTATTTTTCAATATCACGAAACTTCATCGATAGAAAATCTATCGGAATGTAACGTAGCGATGAAAATAGTCAAGAAAAGGAAATAATAATACAAACAAATTTCACCTGAACAAAAATGTACTGTTCTTTTTTACTCTTGGAAATAAAATATCGATCTAGTAGTAGTAGTAGTAGTAGTAGTAGTAGCAGGAAAACCAAGAGGAGGAAGAGGGAGGGAGGGAGGGAGGAGGGGGATATATCGGGAAAACTCTTTACAACGTACACACGGTACTTTCTATATGTACGTTTTCGATTTACCCCATGTCATTCACACGATCGAACGATTTATACTATATACAAGAATAGGTAAAACACATATAGATGAATTTTAAATACAATGCGTGTACGTACATATGTTATCATCGTACAAGTTATGATAGAATAGAGTACCACGAAAGTAATTTGTCCTCGAGTATTACGATTTGATAGACCGATTTATAATTAATATCAAGCTTTTCAATGTTTCATAGAATCGTTCTATATATATATGTGTATATATTTTATAAATTGTGCTTCAAGGTATTCTATACAATGCCCAAAAATATATACATTGCCCGTAACATGACATACATACATATCCATGTAATATATATATATGTATGTAGTGTATTCATGTTTCATATTTGAAACGCGTTGTTCTCTTTCAACGAAGGTTATACAGCATATGTTAATTAAACGCCTCTATCACGAGGAAACTGTGACGCTATTACTATTACTGACAACGGTATTAATTTAGAAACGAGATGTCGACGTTATCCGACAAAGTTACATTAACAGCATGAAATAGTTTACACGTTTCTAAATAACTTTGTGTATCCTCACGTAATATGTTAGTTTCATGACATCAGAGAACGTGATTACTAGATTTCTGTAAAATTCATTTGAATATTTTATCACGATTGATATTTCAATGGTATTTGTTTATTATTGTATTATTTCAATTAGGCAACAACACTCACACACATACACACACACACATATGTAGATTTTGATTTTGTTATTAATTCGTATTATCAAATGTTTCACTTAGAAGTATTGTTAAATATAATTGTTTTTCGAGTTTGATAAGTATAGTTTAAAGTTTCTTGATACGTCGGATGCATCATCAACGTACTCCGATATCTGTCGACTACGTAGTTTGCTTGAAGATTTACACCTTGTTCTCAAAATACGCTATCAGAGTTATCCTAGACTAGAAATTAATCGAACAAGGTGGTGGTATCTTCTTATCTACTACAGCGATACGAGCTTGACTAATGAAATGATGTTAGATGATACACAAGTAATATTAAAATATGATCACGCGATATGTCTTAATTCTTTTACACTTGTTAAAAAAACAAAAACAAATAACAATTTGAAAAGAAGAAAAATATACTTTTAATCCATCTGTAAACGAGATTACTACGTACAAGATTTATACGCGAAAATGAGAATCAACGATAACGGAGAAAATAGAAATAAAATACAACCCCCCCCCCCAAAAAAAAAAAAAAAAAAAAAAAAAAAAAAAAAAAAAAAGAAAAAAAAATCGATAATTCCAGCCCGATGAGATTTCCAAGTACCGCACAGACCATACTTATTTATAACCAATTTCGTACTCTCCGCGAACAATTGCAGCTGTTCTTAATGTTCTTACCGTCGTAAGAAGATTAAACCAACGAGAAACGCGAGTTCCGATAACGAATAAATTACAAGATTACTCTCCTCTTTTTTTATCTTCTTCTTTTTATTCTATTTCTTGAAAAAATAATGAGACTTCTTTAGCATAAAAAGAAAAAAACAACACACACAAAAAAGAAAACAAAAATCGATAATAAAAAAATAAGAATAAAATCGTTGGCCAAAGTGTAACGATTATCGAATATCGATACAAATATTCAATCGTAAAAATACGTGAATTTTGTTCATTTTATTTTTTGATATTACTTTTTATCGTTGAAAGTAAAAAAAAAAAAACAAAAATAAAGGAAATCGATAAAAAATATCTTAGAAACTGTTAGAGAGAGAGAGAGAAAAAAAATATTAGTTTAGGACAGTTTAGGTAGTATGATATCGGTAGGGCTACCTTTATTACGCGCCTAAGGTCTTACCTTTGAAGAGTTTTGCACCCTTACCTACCCTCCTTTCGACGATCCTCCCTCCCCTCCAACCCCTTCAATTCCTTGCTTCACTCATTCAACTCTCACCACTCTTCTCCTTTCACGATGATATCGGTATATTGTAATCTTTTGATCTTCGGCACGGCCCGTGGGGCTTACCAAAGAGAAGAGATGCCTAACTTTTGAACTAATACCACTATTACACCACATACACACATACATATATACAGTTACTATACCCTTTCCTTCTTATACTTTACACCACTAACTTCTCCCTACTATCTATCTACTAATACTAAAGCTTTTCCATCTACGCAGTATCTCCTTTGCTGAGTAACTCAAGCACAAGAAGGCGTTGTTCTATGATTCAACTTGAAGAGTTGTTCACTGAGTTTGTGAATGAATCAACGGGAGAGAGAGAGAGAGAGAGAGAGAGAAATAGGGGGAAAGAAAAATAATACTATGAATATAAATATATGCCCATAATTATAAAAGTGGTCTAAGTTAGAATTTATCCAAAAAAAAAAAAGAAAAAAAAAACAAATCAGTTTATCAGTTATTTAACACCATTTTAAAGTAAATTAATTCAATGAAATTGTATAAGTTAATTATTGTAAAAAAATAAATTTGTTAGATAGTGTTTGTTATTTTAATTTTTAATATTATATAGAATTATATTATTGCCATTAAAAAAAAGATATATATATATATATATATATATATTATATATTATATATTATCATGCATTAAAAACTATATAATATTATATAATATTATATATTAAATAAAAAATATATAATAATTCAATATTATATATAGAATTTATATTTAATATTTAATTGTAATCCTTTTTAAATATTTCGAAACAAAAAAAAAATATATTACTTTTATATCACTACATATAATTATGAATAAATATATTTATATAAATTCTAGTAAGTAAATACGTATGTGTGTAATTTAGAAAATTATTTGATCCTTTTTTTAATAAATAAAAAATCAATTATTATACGTTGATAATAATCTTTCTACATTTTTGTTGAATCTGTAAATATAAAAAGATAGGAATGGGGAGTTAGTGAGTTTCTGCATAAAGTTAGTTTAAACAGAACTACATTCATGTTCATTTTATTGTACACATCATATGCAGACCAAGGTTGTTACTATTTAGATTCACGTAAAGAGTAATCACGCGAATGGAAATACGTAAGAAACTAATGTAACGTTGAATTTGAATAGTTGATTGAAATTCCTACCTGTCTATACACTCCTGAAAGATTTATACGAATTGGCTACTCGACAATTTGTAAATGGTCAAACCATATCTTTGATAAAATCTCCTCGGTCTCTCTCTCTCTCTTTTTTATTGAAAAAAATGTATCGTATGTACCCGTTACGATAACTCATTTTTTCGGTAGAATACATTTCGAAAGATTGGTATTTTATTTAGAGTAAATAAAAAATCGACAATAAATATATAAATGGTTCTGTGATAAATCAAGCTACCGTATTGTTTTTTACTTCGTCTTTTTTTATTTTTTTTTATTTTTTTATTTTTTATTTATATACAAATGAAATAACGACGAGTTTTACAAATATTTTTGATTTAATTGTTTATCGAAACTATTCGATTATAAAAATAAATTACATCACCCCTTTTAGCAAAGAGGGTTGAAAGAGGTAACAATTTTACGTGTAAAGGTTAATTGAAAAAAAAAAAAAAAAAATAAATAGAAATTTATATATATAAAATAAAAAAAGGAACCATTTGGTTTTTAGTTTGATATTTCATATGCTTTTTGTCGAGAAAATTATGCGTTCACAAATCATAATTTTATAACAAAAATAAGTATTATATTTTATATATAAGAAAAATGAAAATGAATTACATTGAATTCGTTGTTTTATTATCGATTATACTTGTATTATTTTTTTTTTTAATTAAATGTCGATAAGACAGATTTCTGATTTTTTGATTTTTTTTATTATAATGATCTACAGATCTACAGATCATCATCAATGAATAAAACTTCGGTGCAATCGATTTACAAGGAAAAAAATATGACAAAAACGAGTGTCTCATAGAAGTTTAACATCAGACGCAATGAAATGATGCACCACCCACCCGTGCAATGAATTTTTTAATAATCTATTGTTAAATGAGAAATACGTGTTCAGCGCAGAAATATATATATATATATATAGTTGGTAAAGCATCGATATCTCTGAAGATTTAATACGTTCGATTAAACGAAAATGCTTCCTTGCGCGATCAGGCGAATGCAAATTCTTTCGGTGCACGAATGATTCGAATAACGACCGTTCCTACTTTCATTGCGCATCGTTGAACATTCATAATTAAATGCACCAAATATAATACACATAAACGGAATATTTGCGATAATAAAAAACAATGATAAAGAGATAGAAAAAGGAAAAAAAAAAAAGATGTAAATGACCTTTTACATTGTCACAAAAATTCGACCATATAATAAATACATTTATGCATTTAATTAAAATTCACTTCATTTTACTACTTCTATTACAACATAATAATCAATATTTTATTTAAAACATATTCACACTTATAAGTATGGAAAATTTCTTTCTAAATAAAATCTAAATAATTGTTATTTAATCAAATAATACAATTACTTCTCTAACATTGTATGAAATATAACAAATAACACTTATTACACAATATATAGACATATAATAACACAATATTTTATGTAATATTTTTCAACTTAGTACATAAGATAGTTTTTTTATCTAGCAAGCATCCTAGTATATAATATATAACAAAATATATATATTATATATTAAATGCATATATTTATATTATTAACAATTATTATCCAATACCAAATCCTTTGTAGACGATAAACTTTATATTTTTCTTATTTTTCATAATATTCAATTTCTGTGAAACAGATACTGCGATAAGCCTATGAAATAGAATATCATAAAATACGATTGGCAGCATGTATAAGCTATTGTTTACTTAAAGATTAAGAAATTCTAAGGGACCATAAAATCCCAAATTATCTCAATGATCAAAGAAACATATGGTGCGAAGAAAAACCTTTTTACAGTGTCGGGTCCTCCCTTTGAAGTGTTATACAATACTATGTAAACATGAAGGTAACACAAAAAGAAAGAACATTCCACATAGAGAACATTTCTTAGGTTAATCCCCACTTAACAACCCTTTCCAAAACCATAAGATTTTCCTTCGAGAGACCCTGATGGGCGGACCCTCCTGCTATTGGTCAATAAGTCCCATTTAAGCCCTTCCCTCTCTAAAGGGGTATAACTAATTTCTAGATAAAAACCCGTGAAATAAAGTATATTAGAAGGGTTCTGTCCAATCTTTCTTTTCTATTCCTTAATAATATTATTTCTTTGTTATATTTTTTGTCTCATAAGTTTTAAGATTACACATATAACTTTGAACGAAATAAAATTAACATCACATATTGAATATAAATGATCAAAAGTTTGTAAATTTCATTCTTAGAGTGGGGACAAACCAATTTGAGAGTTTACAACTACAATGACACATTGTAATAGTAATCGTAACAAGACTTTGCGTTGTGCAGTTTCCATGCTGTGACAAGCATGCCCTGTATTCAAGAACGCAACACAAAGTGTTTCGAGAATTGCAGGCTTTCTCGATACAAATGTCACGTGAGAGGAAGCAAAGTGAAAGAAAGAAAGAGAAAGAGGGAGAGAGAAAGAGAGAGAGAGAGATATATATGTATATAAAGACAGACCAAGAGACAGAGAGAAACGAAGTGGCCTTACGAAGAGTGTTTTAGACATAGACGAACGATTCGTACACCTTTAGCAATTTCTCTTTGAAAATCAAGAATTCCAATGCACCATTGTACACACACACACACACACACGAACATACGTACTCACGCACGTGTTAGAATAGGGGTATTAGGTGTATTCTAAGGTATGTACATACCTTATTCCTTTAACCTTTCAGAAACGAAAAATCTGAAGAATTTCAAAGAAACACCATGAAGGCCTATATTCCGTCTATATTGAACTTTGAATTGCATTTTAAAAATAACTTTGACACTGAAGAAGTATCATTAATCATACCTTTTCATCCGTTTTTAAGGATTTTCTATCATCGATAAATAAATGTTTCATCATTTCATCAATCATTTATGTATATATATATATATATATATATATATATTTTATTATTATTCGAAAATAGAAAGAAATTTTATAAATAAATTTTATCTCATTCTTCGTTTACCTTTTTCTATGTTAACAAAATTTTTCTTTTAACTTCACAGTACTAATGACGATACCATGTGGTATCTGCATTTTAACCATCGATCAACTTTGAAATCAACTTCAAAGTAATTCACTTCTTAAGAATCATAATCCTTTTGTATAATTATTATTCAAAATTTTCTATCAACTCGTCACGAATATCATTTTATTATTAATATATAAAACAAAGTTCAATTCTCCTTTTTTTTTTTTTTCTGTCGGTCTGCAATAGTTCAAAGGGTGAGAGAAGAAATAGGAAGGGAGAAAGAAAGAGGTCGAAACAAAATGATTCTTCTTTTTTCATCGTTAACGTTGCACTAATACATTTCTCAAACCCTCTCAACCTAGCCCTTCCTTTTTTACCTTCTCTTTTTCTTTTCTTTTCTTTTTCATTTCAACCACTTTCATTCGTTTCCTTTTCACTTTCCCTTTTAAAAATATTATTTTTATTTTAATCCAGAAAAAAAATAATATATATTCCTGTTAGCGTACGTATTTTTACTGTTCGAAATCGATAAAATGTGGTAGGAAAAATGAGAAAGAAGAAAAGGTCGCGGTCTGTGCTAGCAATTATGAGTCTACCCAGTAAAAAAAGCGAAAGGGACGGAAGAACGGGGATGGTGGGGGTGGGTGATTGGTAGAGGTAGTAAGAGAGAGAAAAAAAAAACGTTAATACAAAGGTTCTTTTTCATTGGAATCAGCCGTGCACGATTCGCGACAGAGAAGAGGTGCACCCACCAACCCATCAACCCACCAACTAACCAACCAACGAACGTGGCACTCGTTATCGGTTAGACCGATCACTTTTATATCATCCCCTTTTCTATTCTTCATTTTTGTTCTCTTATTTTTCATCGATTCCTAACTGACAGAAAGTGTGCGTACGTACGTGTGTGTGTGTGGGGAGAGGGGAGAGGGGGGAGGGGCTAAGATGAAGTCTCGCGATTTGACGTAGATGACGTCAAAATTTGTCCCTGTTACACATTTTCTTTTACTTTTTCTTCCACTACTATTTTACCCAACTCAACAACACCACTACCACCAACATCACTTCTTTTAGCGAGTAGTTTTGGAAACTTTTGCAATTTGCAAATTGGATTCAATCGGTATCTTCGTCCTCGTCGTCGTCGTCGTCGTCGTCTTCGTGTTTCGTGAAAAAAGTTTCATTTTATGGTATCAAAGACGGTACGATCAAAACCGTGATACACGTACAAGGATGTTGGGTTCTTTCATCTTTCTATCTATCTATCTATCTACCTATCTATCTATCTATCTTTCTCGTTTCTTTTCTTTCTTTCTTTTCTGCGTAAGGAAGAGATTATTGATCTTTGAAAAATATAAAATATAAAAAGAAATATCGTGTTAACTACCCAATAAAGGTTCAGTATTTTAACGAAAGAAATAAGATATCTTTATTAAAAATGAGTAAGTAGTAAGTAGCTTGATAAATTAATTTCTATATCGTGATTGAATTTTTTCACTTTGATCTTTGGTAAAAAATAAAAAAAGTAAAAATGGTAAATATATATATTAAATGCCGCAGGTGAAGTTAATTATCGGTTCTTCCATTGAGAAAACGTTTTTCACATTATATTTCTTTCATAACGTATAATAGATTAATATTTTATTATTTAGCAAAGGTAAACTGCAATATTAAAAAAAAAAAAAAAGACATATTTTATTAATTCTTTCTCTTAACTTTTATCTTTGTGCATACAAAATTTATATAAAAGATATTTTATATTATTATAATTAATATATATATATATATATATATATATTATAGTTCGATGCATTCGATAATTTTAATCTTAAGCTATAAAATAAAATCTTGTTTAATTTATACAGAAACGAATAATTTTTATTTTATTTTGTTTTTTATTTTCTAATTCTCCCATAAGTTTGTATTAAACAAAAAGAAAAAAAGAAATATGTCAACGTTGAGATATAAAAAAAAAAAAAAAAGAAATTTCGATCAATTTCGCAGTCAAACAATGGGGCTAAACAAAAACAAGAGAAAAAGGGGGAAAAAAATAAAATAATAAAAGAAAAAAAAAATGTACGAAATGTCAAAGACGAATTTTCACTTCACGAATAGAGTTCCCTTTTTTTTCTCCCTTAGAGGAGGACCCTTTCGAGGGAGAAAGGAACGAAGGGCGCGGCGCAGATCGGTCGCCTCATTGACCCCGGCGTCTAATGAGCGCACACCTGAGTGCTTCCAGACAAGTGGATGCGCACTTACATCCACGTCGGTGCCATGAGTGCCGATGGCTTGGCAACTACAATGTCTCGCGTTCATCTCTATGAGTAAAATGGGGGAGAAATAGAAAGTAAAAGAGAAAGGAAGGAAGGAAGGAAGGAAAGAAGGAAGGAAAGGATGAAATGAACGAACCAAGAAAAAAAAATTAAAAAAAAAAAATAAAATATGGTTAATGACAGATACGACTAGAAAAATAAAATAACAAGCATTTCTATATGCACTGACATTTTGACTGATAAAAATTATTTAAAAAAAAATATATATATATATATATATATATATATATATATATATATATATAAAGAAGCAATGAAGAAAAATATAATAAATATCGTTCGTTTCTTTTCTTTTTTGTTATTATGTTAAACAAAATTAATAATTATTTCTAAAATTAACAAAATAGTTTTTCTTTAAGCTGTAAAAAGTAAGGGTTAATAGAACAAAATCCTAATAATAATAATAATATTGAGTTGGTAAGAAAGTAATTTCGATAGTAAGTAAATATATATATATTATTATATTATAAAATAATATATAATAATAAATAATAATATAAAACAATATTTAATATATAAATATATAATATTATTAGGTTGGCAAGAAAGTAATTTTTCACATTAGAAAACCGAAATTATTTTCTTGCCGATCCAATAATAAGAAAAATTATTATATTATTAACTAAATGTACATTTTCATTATAACATTCTAATCACTTTATTTTATTTTATTTTTTTTTTTTTTGAGTATTGCAAGAAATTTCATTTTCATTTCAATTTTTCTAACTAACGCATTCGAGTCGTTTGAATAATTCATTGTCGTCTACTACTTTTGTGAAAGAGATAGAAAGAAAGAAAGAAAAAAAAAGTAATTTCAATGTTTCTCCAGGATAAAGAACAGTAGATTTTAATTACGATAAAATGTTACTTCATCGATTAAAAGGTATTCGATGTCGTGCATATTATTTCGCATTTAAATGAGCAAAACCTCGCACTGGACATGGATGACCCTATGAATGAAACTTTATTGCAAGTTTGTTGAACAAATAACGTTTGAAAACGAGCCAACGGTGTAATTAACGGTGAGATAGTAATTAAAAATGTTAACTCTATCGATAGCAAGAAATAGATAGAAGGGGGGATAGATGAGGGAGGGAGGGAGGGGGGGGGCAGGTTACAGGAGGATAGTGGGGGGGGGTGAAAGTTGATTGAAACGAAATCTCGGTCAATCGTGATAATTATGAAACTGTATACAATTATTTAGATATCAACATGATTATTCGTTATTAATTAATAATCAATCATTTTCATGTACATGTACATGTGTGCAATGCGTATAAATGTGTGAGATAAAATCGTGTAAAATGATACGACTGATATAAACTTCTGAAAGTGATTGTACTCAAAGCCCAGCCAAATCTCTTGCTTCCGTGCGACTCGTACTACTACTACTACTACTATCACCTCTTCTTCATACGAGAATGGTATATGGATGATGAATATACATGTGTATAGTAGAATAAGAGAGTATGAGAAAGAGAGAGAGAGAGAGAGAGAGAGAACTTTACTCGTCTACACCGCGACGATGCAATGCCGCGAACAACCAGCCACCCACTCTCTCCACCTTCCATCTTCTAACCCCATCCAACCCTTTTGGGGCTCTCTTGAAGCTCGTTCTCTTTCACGCCCACGCGTTTCCGCGTATTACACACGAATATTTATATGTATATATATTATATATATGGTATATATACGCAACGTGTGAACGCATGCAAGTGAACGCAGGTATATGTGCAGTACACATATACACATACACATATACAGATACGCGTCTCAGCATCGCGTAATTAGAGCGAGACGTGCTTAAAGACTTCCCAGACTCCTCCTTCGTTTGCCATAAAATCCGCTACGTCGTATCTTTCCCTGTTTGACTATGTAAAAATGAAAGGAAAACCGAGAAGAGGTGTGCACTCTCTCTCTCTCTCTCTCTCTCTCTCTCTCTCTCTCTCTCTCTCTCTATCTCTCTTTATCTCCTCACAAAATTACGTCGAGACGAATTCAATATTTTTTTTCATTCCTTCCTTCCCATTTTTATTTTTATTTTTTTTCTTACATATATTTCTTTTTTCTTTTTGCTTCCCTTTTAAAACAGAAAGAGAGAAGGAGTATATTTTCTTTTCCTTTTCTTTTTTTTTTTTTTAATTATTATTTGAACGAATAAAAAAAATTAAATTTCATATTTTCGTACGAATACAAAATTTGCTATTTCTTTTTAATTGAAAAGAGAAAAATACTAAAATACTAAAATATATTTTTTTTTTGTAAAATATATATAACAGATATTAATTTGATATGTAAGAGCATACGTATAGTTAAATAAAAATAATTAATTAATTAATTAATTATAAATAATTAATGACTAGTTATTGTTAATTTTATTTTGCTGCAATTTTTGTTTTTGTTTTTTTTTTTCTGTAAAAATACGAGTAGGTGGGTACTACGAATATGAAACATTAAATTATTTCTCTTTTTTTTTTTTTTTGGTCCATAGAGCAAGTAAAAGTACGACGATGAATTTATATTGACCTATGTAACATTTGCTAAAAACGTTGGAAAACGTTTGCTCGCTCAAATTTCTTTTTTTTTTTGTTTCTTTTTTTTATTTTTTTATTTCAACGTCCAGTTTAACGTATGGAGTTCATTCCGCGGATAACCCCGAAACTCGATATTTCACGAAAGGTTTTACGTTGGTGCGTGGTCTGTTGCTGGTGCTGCACTGTGTTGCCCTTTTCAACGGTAACTTCGAGTGCAATGCGTATATTCTTCTACGATGAATGGCAAATAACTTGAACGTGACCAGAATGAGTTGATAAGTTATTCCTATCGATCGACTATAAATTTGTGTGAAAACTTTTTATTGTCCAGTGTTTTTTTTTTTTTACTTTTTTTTGTTTTTATTAATTTTTCATTTTTATTATTCTTATTTTCTTACCTTCCTTTTTTTTTTCTCTCCTACGTTGAGATAAATAAAATATGGTCATTTGAGGAAAAATAAAAAATATAGAATAATAAAAATGAATAAACGACCCTTTTAAAGTCTAATAGCGAATAACTGTGGTAGATAGAAAACTAAACTAAAATAAAATAAAATAAAATAAAATGAAATAAAATTAAACACGAGTTACGTTTCTAAAATTTTACACATACATATACGATTTCCTACGCCAATGACGTTTAACGTACGGAATAACTATAACTTCTTTTTTCTTTTCTTTTATGCATTCGAATTTTTATGTTTCTATCACTCGTATAAATTTCCATGCACGTAAAACGTCCTATAAGCTCAATGGAAATGTTCCTATGTAGCAACGTTGAAGTAAACTCGGTATAACGTTAAATATATATATATATATATATATATATATTGGAACAACGTTGACCCGTTTATATGTAACCGGAATACATTGCATGGATGACAGACGTTTAGTCTTGTAACTTCAAACAGGGAATGCACCGTGTTCTGTAACAACAGGTGCTGGATGACATGAAACTGGACACTGTCAACGTGATCTAGATTCTTTATTGTTTCAATTTCTTGCCATAACATATTTTCATCTTCAAAGTATATCTTACATACCAATCTTCTTAAATAAAAACAAAACGTTCGATCAATTATTCATATATTTCCCCAACTACTTTTACTAACTTTTCTAACATGTAATGCAAACGCTACTTTCTAACCTTGCTTGAATATTTCTCAACAAAATTCTGCAAGACAGATAAAAAAAAAATCCAAGTTACCCGATGAATTTGTAATACATAAAATCAATTAAATTTTTCAATTGACATTATTCATCAAAAATAATGGAACAATTTTCTAATATCTTTCAGATTATGTTCGAATTTTGATTTTGGTATGAGCGAAATGACGATAATTAGCCGTACAATCGGATATCTGTCAAAATATCCTATTTCCACGCAATGTTTCCATTAATTTAGGATCCCACGGTTGAGCTATGAATCATAGATTAAATTATTAACTCGATCGGGGCTTATACGATCCTATTCTATTCTCCTGTAACTATCGATTATCTCGTAAATGTACTACGAAATTGTTAGCACATCCTTCTTTCTTGCTTATTTCCTTTGCTATGATTCTCTCTCTCTCTTTCTCTCTCTCTTACTTTCTCTCACTCACTGGGTTTATCGATAAAACCTTTTATTCTTCTTTACGTTTACCTAGAAAATCTATAACCCCCAAGTGGGAATTGAGCAAAGAGAAAGAAAATGGGAACGAGAACGAGAACAAGTGTGTGTTAAGAAAGAAAAAAGGGGGTAGAAAGTAAAATAGATCGGTCTGCTTTGAAATTATATCCATGACAAGGTTGCAAATGCCATTGTCAACTAAACTAATCCTTGAATATTATTTCTTTTCTTATTTTTTTTTTCTTTTTTCATCCCTGTAATTAGAAGAAAAAAAGAAAACCACTTAACAAAGAAACGCAATCAATGTCAAATTACTGAAAGATAATTTTATTAAATTACTTTGTGTGTGTGTGTGTTTGTGTTTGTGTGTTCGTGCAGAATAAAAAAAAGGAAAATTATGGAAAAATATTCGTAGAAATCCTTCTCTTATTACGAGAGTTGCATACGAAATATAATACATCGTAATATATGTTTCGTTAGGTTCGATATCGGTACGATAATTACAAGCAACACACACATACACAGACAGACACACACATACATACGAATAGACCACGATATTAATTAGTTACGTCATCAATCACGTACTTTCTCGTTGGTAGGGGCTCCATTAACGGCGACAGCACTTTACGATGACGTTGAAGTGTATTTCTCTGATGCTTTCGCAATTGACTTCCATTTATTGTGAGATGAAACTCGTAAAAACACTTTTAATGGACTTCGACTTGGTGAAATAGGAATAGGTAAAATGCATTTTCTGTTGGTAAACCAACCCACCTGTGTGTGTGTTCGAAACTGAATAGTATGTCATATATATATATATATACGAAAAATATCGAATGAGGATACTTAACCATGGTATTTTTAGATCTATAACTATTTCTTTCCATCTGTCGTTCTTTCATTTTTTATCTAATGTTCTTTTTTCTACTCCGTTATTTGTTTCTACAAAAAAAAAAAAAAAAAGAAAACATTTGATTTTCTGCAAGATAAATATGCGATTGTAAATTTAATGAGAAAGAGCTAGGTTGTTTTGTGTATTTCCTCGTTTCTCGTTTTGTTCTGCAATGTACGCGATAAGGTTTATTAGAAATTTATTAAAAAAAAAAAAGTCTCTAGGAAAATAGACAAACGTAAGAATGGTTGCGTATTTATAAATGGAATGAAAAAGAAGAAAAAAAAGATATTAAAGAAAAATAATCAGTCAATTGTTAAAAACTAACTTCTTTCATTTGCTAATAAGAAAAGGAGTGATTAGCGAATTGATGAATACAACGACGACGACGACGACGACGACGACGACACCGAAAGAAAAAATGAAAAGAAAAGAAAAGAAAAGAATAGAATCGACCGAGTCTTTCCAGGTAAAGCTGTCTAATTAGCTAATTAAATTTTATTCCAGAGATATAGGGGGAAAGACGAATATAATAATTGCCGACAAGGTTGCAAAAAAAAAAAAGAAAAGAAAATGAAAGTAAAAAAAAAAAAACAATACACTCATACACTGTGCATATATAACACGTGCATTAAAAAAAAAAGAAATCTACCCCAGGAAAAAAATGAAAAGTACAAAAAAAAAAAAAAAGATAAGGAAAAGGAAACAAAAGTGAAATAAAAATCAAGATGGGATAAAGAAAAAAAAAAAGAGAGAAAAGATCCTACGAGACATATCGAATATACCTTTCACACCTATGCATTTTTTTGTTCCCAAAGGAAGAAAAAAAAATATATATGTATATATATATACTTGACTTTCGAAAGCAAATGCACCTTGAACGAGCTAACTCGAGGATGCAACGTGAAAGAAAGTGAATGATGCATCCCACTACGCGACTAGAGAGATGCAAAGAAACGGAAAACCATGAATGGCACACTGGAAGGAAGTGGGAAAGAGGATTGGTAGTTGGAAAGAGGTGTACTCTTTCTTGCAGGTGTAGTAAATTTTCGAAGCAACAGAAACGACTCTTTTCGAAAGATAAGTCGTTTTCTTCTTCTTTTTCTATCTTTTTCTCTATTTTTACTTTCCCTTATCGTTACTCAGTCAGAGTCCTAAGAGAAAGAAAAAAAAAGAACCTTCCTCTTACTTGCAACTCTACCCTTTTTTTCCTTCTCATTCCTTTCCTGTTCCAACTCACCCCTCACTCACCCCTCACTCACCCCTCGCCGACCCCCTGTCGACATCTTTTTTCTCACTTCTTTCTTACTTTTACGAGACTGTTCGCAGGTAGCAGCTCCTCTGAACGTAACCGCGGATACCATCATCTCGCTTGCACGTGACGTGCTGCTTCCCTCGTAAAACTCAATCGTGAAGAACCGTTTTCTTGAAAAAGAAATTCTCGACTAACGGACACACATACACACAAAAACACACATAACATACATACACCTTTCCTACCTAACTTATCTATACGTTGCTCTATAAGATATAATCTTATTGACTCTCTCGTCTTTTCGTTTATTTCTTAGATTTGTTCTCTCTCTCTCTCTCTCTCTCTCTCTTTCTCTCTTTCTCTCTTTCTTTTTCTTTTCGTTTTTATCTCTAATTAACTCGCTAATACACACATTCTCTTTCTATTTCACTATCTATTACGTTGAACAAATATTTACACAATAATATGGCTATTTCTACACACGTATAATAGATCTTCTGTGTGATAATCTATAAATGTCTCTTTTGTAATGGGAACATTGTAAAATGATACAATTACCAAACTATATATTTCACTTAAAATAATTTTGAGGAATAAAATGAATTCAATTTGCCATAGAGATTAAAATTTTATAAACAATCTTTTGAAAAAAGTGATTAGTATCTTGTAGTAAGTTGCAGTAGCTTGTACTAGTACCTTGCTTAGTACTAAGCATCAATAGTAGTAGTAGTAGTAGTGAATATCGTAAAACGATATAATTACAAAACTATATTTTTCACTTAAAATAATTTTGAGTAATAAAATAAATTTCATTTTGCATAGAGATTAAAATTTTATAAACAATCTTTTGGTCAAAATGATCCTTGATTAGTACGAAACATAAATAGTAGTATTAGCAATACTAGTATTAATGATAAAGTATTAACAAAAAGTATACTCTTATCAAATTGAATATTACTCCTTACTTTCAGTTACCATGGATTTTCGTTCACTTTTTTTAAATCATCCCCATTCTAAAGAAGTTATCAATTAATCTAAAGATTTAATGTAAATCTCAGTTAATTACTTTTGTCAGTTGTACATATAAACGTTTTAATGAAATTTTTGTTCTTCCAACAGATAATAAATATTCATTCATTTCAACGAATCATCTTACTAATCTGCAATTAATAATAATAAAAGTAAAAATGGATAGAATTTAATCTCTGTTTGTCTGCTATTTCAATTTTCTCATTGTATATACGTCAGAATGATAACGATCACATGTTCAAGCTTCTTTATCTTTTCTTGACGATAAAATACAACAACACATTTTTTTTATTTCTTACTCTTTCAACTTTATATTCAAAATTTGCAACAACATTAATTGAGAAATCTTGTACAAAGAACACGTACACTTATATTATATACATATATGAGACGTGTAGATAAAATACACGTATGGGATTTATATTTGTACGACAAAATAGTCAGTTCATCTTTACGAAAGTCATTCAAGCTGTCCGACCGTATCCTTGGTAGAGCAATTTTGCGACAAGCACGATCCTATTGTCTATCGAGCTACCTTAATTGGGACGTTTCGCTGTGTAAACCTCAGGGTCCACAAGCAGATAATACTAATTAGCCAAGACTCTGAGTTAATTCCACGCGAGGACGATTCTTCAAAGGGTGAATGGCTCTGAGAGAAAGATATATATATATATATGTATATATGTATACATAGATAGATAGATAGATGGATAGATGGATAGATAATTAGATGGAATATTAGAGAATGAAATAAAGAAGATTTTTTATCCAACAAGATATCTAAAGTATTTGTATATTAAATTATACTACTCTTATAATCTTAACTTCAATTTGAATTACATTATATTTTAGATATTTCAATAAAAAATATTTGTGTTTTTTAATTAATTATTCGATTGTAATTACATTTATTAAATTGTATAAAAATTTATGTAATAATTTATTAAATTATAACTATATTAAATTACAACGATATAAATTATACCTATATTAAGTTATAACTATATAAATTATAACTATTAGAATATTTATTAAATTGTAATTATAAAAAATTTATTCAATTGTATAACAAAATTTATTAAATTATATTAAATATAATATTGATAAATAAGATAAATATATAGATAAATATATATATTTATTATTATATATTTATTATATATTTATTATTTAATATTATTATATACACATATATAATAAGATAAGATATAACATTGTATTATATTTGAGTATTCCCAATCATCATAATAATTGTTCACCAACAAATGAAATATTGATTGATATTTAAAAAAAAAGAAGCATAGAAAATACATTGTAATTTGTTATATATTTGTTCATTGTACATAATATACATTTAGACATTCCTATTCTATTAAAAAAAAAAAAAAAAAAGAAAAATATTCCTTATTATTAATAATGACAAAAATATAGAATTCCTTATTAAATGTTAACGTTTCATTTTGTATTATTTTTTTCCCCCTCGTTTTGTCTCTGTAAAAAAAAATGTCTCTTCCTCTTGTCATCGTAAAAAAATATTAAATTTCCAAGACTTATTAATCTTATTCGCACAAAAAACACAGTGTTGTCCTTTGGCATTTTTCTTCGTAGTACTTTTTACTTTGTTTTTTGTTTTTTTTTTTACCTTTAAAGTAAAGTACAAAATTTCGAGTTTATAATGAGCTCTTCGTTATAACGATACAACCATCCGCCATCCTTTTATCGATCGGGTTGAAAAAAATAAAAATAATAAACGATAACTAACATCTTGTGGAAAATATATTAAATTTTTGCGAAATGATTTTTATGTGATATGGCCACTCGATAAATTTCATTATTATTATTATTATTTTTATTATTTTTATTATTTGATAAGATAGAAAATCCTAAGTGTTATATATTTCAAATATATTAATTTCTTTTTTAATAATTATAAAAATTTAAATAATACTAAAATAAAATAAAAATATTAGAATTAAATTAATTATTTTTAAAATATATATATATATATATTTTTTTAAATAATTATAAAAATTAAAATAATACTAAATAAAATAAAAATATTATACATTATTATTAATATGAATATTATACAATATTTAATTATTATTACTATTATTATTATTATTTGATAAAGTTGAAAATTCTAAGTGTTATATATTTCAAATATATTAATTTTTTTTTTAAATAATTATAAAAATAAAAAAAAATATTTAATAAAATAACAATATTAGAATTAAATTAATTATTTTTAAAATATATATATATATTTTTTTAAATAATTATAAAAATTAAAATAATACTAAATAAAATAAAAATATTATATATTATTATTAATATGAAGATTATACAATATTTAATTATTATTACTATTATTATTATTATTTGATAAAGTTGAAAATTCTAAGTGTTATATATTTCAAGTATATTAATTTCTTTTTTTTAAATAATTATAAAAATAAAAAAAAATATTTAATAAAATAACAATATTAGAATTAAATTAATTATTTTAACAATATATTTAATTTCTTTTTAAATTAATATAAAAATTAAAAAAATAATATTAAATAAAATAAAAATATTCCAATGAAATTAATTATATTTAAAATATATTACTATATATACTATATATATATACTATATTTATTATATTATATTATATATCTACTATATACATAATCTATATATATATATATATACATTCGATTACGTATCATGAGCTTTATTAAATAATCTTGATGGAAGATAGTCGACGTCGATCATCGTTAAGACGAAAAGCCGCTTTCACTTAACTTAATCCTGGTTGGTAAAAGGGATAAAAAACGAAAACTACTTCGTTAAAAGTAGAACAGTCAGATTTCTACAGAAAAAAAAAAAAAATAAAGAAAAAGAACCAAAAAATGGGATCAAAGTTATCTACTTTATACAAACTCTATAGAAGATATTTGTCAAAATAAATCCATCGTATAAATTTATTTAATATTTTAAAAAGAAATGAAATGAGAGAAAAATGAGACAGACGAAATTTAATTAATATCGAAGTCTCAAATTATTATTTATAATCCAGTTAACTACAAAAAAAAAGTGGCACATGAACTCTTCGTGATAGAAAAAAAAAAAAAAAAAGAGAAAAGGAAATTGAATGTCTTTCAAGAAAAATTTCTAAATTATTTATAACTTCCATTAATAAAAGAAAGATTTTTTTTTAAACCTATGATTTCTCATTTGTGATAAAATATTAAATAATTATGTAAAATGTCATTGATCTAATTTAAATAGTTTTTAATAATTTTATATAAACTTTAAATGTTGTCTGAATTTTTCATTTTATTCGATATCATTAGTATTCATAAAGTATCATATGTAAT